>JAYKKT010000092.1:38852500-38870000 GCA_036023115.1 Brasenia schreberi | reverse complement strand
TGATTCCCATCATGGCCGCCGGATGTGGAACCAGGACCACCCGATTCGGTTCTAGTTTCACCTTCCATGAAACCAGAACTTGCCAGTTCTACATTTTTTTTAATTTTAATTTTTCAATCATTTGTTTCAGTTCTGATTTCTTGTTCCAGGAATTAGAGACAAACAGATGGCTCCCTACAGTTCTACATTAACCAGATAAGTTTAGGGATTCCCGAACCGGTCTTTTTGCCACCGATGGTCAGTCGTCAGCTGGTCTCTCATTGTCGATGGTCGGTCCTCGCTGGTTCCAGGTAGCTTCTCGTTGACATGGAGGGAGACCGGTTGACAGTGAACTGCAAAGGGATTTTCACTAACAAGAGCCGGACTAACGCACATAGATTAAGTCTCAACAGAATAACAATGAATCCTAACTGGAATTAGAGACGAACGGATGACCTGGAGTTTACATTAACCAGATTAGTTTGGGGATTTAGGGATTCCTGAACCAGTCTGTCAATATCGATAGTCATCGCCGTCGATGAACGATTGCCAGTCGCTGGTTCTCAATCGCTTGCAGAGAAGAGAGAGGAGAGAGATCAAGGGGAGGAGGCTGAATCATGCTGGAACTGGTTTCTGGTGGCTTCGGTTGGGAGGGACGGAGGACGTCGGTCGCTGGTTCTCAATCACTTGGAGAGAAGAGAGGAGAGAGATTGGGAGGCTGAATCACACCGAAACTGGGTTTTTATGTCTTGTAATAGATGGCCGAGATTCTTCATAATGGACGAACGTTGTGATTCCACGCCATTCTATATACATAATATATATACATACATATATATATACATAATATATATGTACATACATATATATATATATACATAATATATATACATACATATATATATATATATACATAATATATATGTACATACATATATATATATACATAATATATATACATACATATATATATATATATATATATCTATATATATATATATACATAATATATATATACATACATATATATATATATACATAATATATATATACATACATATATATATATACATAATATATATATACATACATATATATATATACATAATATATATACATATATACATATATATATACATATATACATATATATATACATATATATATATACATATATACATATATATATATATATATACATATATACATATATACATATATACATATATATATATACATATATATATATATATATAATTGAGCAACCTTTAATAAGTTCCTCCTTTACTTTGGATGAGACAAGTATAACAAGATCAAGTATAACAAGAGGTATTTTATATTTTCTCAAAACTTGTGTAATTTTTTAAATGTTATGAATACTCCTAAAAAGTAAATGATGAACATAAGTACATACTGTATATGTGTTAGAAGTTGTAGGATCTAAGTTATAACTAGATACCGTCGAAGACATCAGGTTTTGTCGGATCCATGGCCCCATAGAAAGGTCTCTCCTAAATTTGGATCATCAGCTCCATAGCGCTTAAATTTATTGATATGCTTACTTCATATCATTCAAGTGTGTGACAAGAAAAATTATACATTGCTTTCTCTTTGTCCGAGCATTTTTGCCACCAATGTAAACGGATCTTACTATATTGCTCTATTATTTTTTTTAAAAGGAGGCCGAAGCCTAACACACACATGCACCCTCCCGGAGTCAAACTCCCACGAGCAGCAATGGTTCTAGAGTGCTAGCCGTTGAGCTAATTCTCATGGTGCTGCTATATTAAAATTTTAAAACACAAGGTTTAGAAGTCAATATGCATCCATATTTTAACTTTCCATTGGTGTTTTTCTTTTCGGAAAAATGCCAGTTTTTTAACTATGGTTTCCAGAACCAAACTAATGCAAGCAAGGCCAAGTGAGCTCCAATGTGAGCTCAATGAGTCAAGCTAGCTGAGGCTGTTTGAGCTTGTTTTCCAGAGACCAGCCAAACTGGGAGAGACGAGGCTCTTCTCATTTGCACATTGTACGACCCAACAAGCTAAGTTTGACTACTAGTTCCAGATTATTATATCTTTCTCTCTTTCTCTATAGAGAGAAAGAGTGATTGAATCCTGTTGACTACTGACCTTGTTTACTATGTCTCAACTTAATTTTTTTTAACACGTGAGTGTAATAATATCGTCTTATGGTTTTTTCAAAAACTCTTAAAAACAATGAGTAGAAATGTCAATGGTGTACAAGATCATGTTTTCACACACACACACACACACACACACACACACACATATATATATATATATATATATATATATATATATATATATATATATATATATATATATATATATATCAAAATCAAACTGAACAAGGAACGCAGACTATACGGATTCTTTGAGATTGGCTTGTATATGACTGTTTTGTACTATGTTATAAAAGTAATACTCTGGGTTTGATGGTCTTAACTGAGTTAACCACGAACGCATTAAGTTCAAGTCAACATCAAACTAAATTAGGAATGGAGCCCTAAGCAAGGTGATAAATATCTTCAAGTGTAGGAGGACGATTAACAGAATGTGTAGGCGATGTATTAACCAACCAATCATATCAACTATGATGTTGTCCATCATATTTCTATACAATCACCATACAGCACTCTTGGACCACACCCACTATGATGTCAATTTCACCACCCGTGGCTAGTGTAAAGCTATAATGCAGGGATTTTTTTTCTTTTAGTTATAACACCAGGCTGAAGCCTAAGACAAACAGGCGTGCGCCCAGCAGGAATCGAACTCGCCACCTACATCATGAGAGTTCAAGAGCCTTGCCAGTTGAGCTAACAATATGGGTGCATTGCACTGATCTTTTTTGGTTGGCTAACAGTGGGCATACTATTTTGTAGCACAAACAAATCATTCCTCTTATATTTCAAATATGTCTTAAGTTGCATCGCTTCCATACGAACTTCAGCCAGTTTCTAACCAAACAAGGAGAGTCCATAATTGAGTTAGGGTTCCGGGTCCGGCTAGGTGGGTTTTGATTTTCAGCCAGTTTCTGACCTGGATCGGTTCAAATTCAAACAATCAGGCATGTTCCAAACTGCACATTTCTACTACATCGATGTGTAAGGCCCAATGAATTCTCTTAACAAGACACACAAGCTTCATTGGCGGCACCGAACCCGAGTTACAATTCCAAAATCAAAACTAAGCCTTATCCCACACCAAGTCAGGGCAACTTTCCAACCCAAGTTACAAATAGAAGGGGGGAAAAAATTAACTGTCCCTGAAACCTCACAATCCTTGGCCATAGTAGCATCATGAAACAAATGCTCAAGCATGCTTTGCTTGGACAACCAAAGTGAACTTCCCAACCAAATTTTCTTTAATCCTTTTGAAGACAACCACCACTTCTCCCATAGTGATCCTCTCTTCAACTGACTCCTCTGAACAATGCAAGCCAAATAGATCAATGCTAACAATCAACGGACGCTTATAGATTAGGAGGAATGCAGTTCAAAATAAAAATATTGTGGTACACCAAAATGCACAAACTCAAGCCCAGCAAAAACTGAATACCATGTTGTGAAATATGTTTTCTACTCCAATGTAGATAATTCGGTCGGTTCCGCAATGTTTTAGGCTACAAGAACTAAACCGAAACCATCGAATCATTTAAATTCTAAACTGAAACCCAATCAAAAATTGAAAATCCGAATCAAGTTCACTTCAGTTTTATTTATAACTTGACATTTTGCTCACCCCTAATCAAGTATAGAAAGGAAAATGATTGATAGTTGTGATGGTACCTGGTGCAATATACCCTATCATTCCGAGGGTGGATACAAGAGTTGAAGATTTATTTCCCAGTAGCATCTCTGCAATCTCAAAGTCAGTAACATGAGCAGTCATGGAATCATCTAACAAGATATTGTTTGCTCTCAAATCACAGTGGACAATCGGCTATGGTGCAGTCATGGTGGGGGTAATCCAGAGCGCTGACACATTGATCATGATATTCAATCTTTGAAAATGACTCAGATTCTCATCTTTCGAATGCAACGACTTGTCAAGACTTCCACTAGGCATTTATTCAATTACCAAAGCCTTACAATCAAGGTTGGAGCAAGAGATGAGTATGAATTTAGTCTTCCCATAACCTCCACACTATGCATTGAAACTTTTTGTGTGTTTTCTGTAAACTGTTGCCTATTTTTATCCCCCGTTTTTTTTCCTTTTTGATGTCCGTTACAATCAAGAGAAATGACTCTCAGTTTCTTTTATTTTATTTTGTAAATAGAAACTGACATCATTAAGGTCACTATTCAAAAATATATAGTCTTTACCTCTAATTGATATAAATCAATCATGAAATATTACAATTGTTAGAATTATTCTTATGCATACAAATTTTGCAACAAGAGAATATGCATAGTTAATACCCTCCTTTTACGAAAAAACCTTTTACAACCTCATTGACCCATCAACTCTGTATTTTTTTTAGTGCTCATTTGTTCAATTTTTTCATTCATTGTTTTTACCTAATCTGACAATTCAGATGACCTCATAACTTTCCAACAACTTAGATTATTAATCACCTTATCTAAATCTATTGAGTAACAAATATCATCAGCTAAGTAAGTGATATAATCTTTTAGATAAGATTGAAGAGCTCGTGGTCTCTTATGACCACTTAATATTTTAGTTTGTTGGAGAAGATTGTTAGCTTCTAAATATATGGGTTCAAATGATGATTTATCAAGATTTAAAAGATCATTCATATTCCCATAATTATTTGTAAGAATATAAAATCTTCTAAGAACTCAACATCCCTACTTAGATTCTTATAATAAAATTGATACCCTTTTGAGCTCTTTGGGTATCTAATAAAATCATATCTCAAAGATCTATTGTTTAGTTTATCTCTAGATTGGTCTAAGATCTTTACATGTGAAAATGAACTCCATCTTCATAGGTGACCAAGGTTTTGTTTTCTACCAAACCACAACCATACGATATAGTGAATATATTATGACACTCCATCTTCATAGGTGACCAAGGTTTTGTTTTCTACCAAACCACAACCATACGATATAGTGAATATATTATGACACAAAACCCTATTCAGTATATACATAGTTATATACACTTCTCTCCACAAGACTCTAAGTAGAAAAACATGTACTAACATAGACTTAATCATATTTAAAAGTATCATGTTATATCATCCAACTACATCGTTTTGTTGAGGTGTCCTAGGCATTATATTTTGCAAAGATATTTTATATTTTTATAATATTTAAAAAACTTAGAAGAGGTATATTCACCACCTCAATCAGACTTCAAAATTTTGATTGTATCTAATGCCTCATAGACAAGAGATACACATATAGTGGCAGATCCAAGATGTTTTTAGGGTGAGACACATTTGTATGGTTTCTAACTACTTACTTACTCATTATTAATAATATTATTATTATTTAAAAGTTTTTCACTTGCTTGATTAATTGATTTTGTAACATATTCACACATTATTGCTTAAAATGTGATGATACTATTTACATGAATCAGTGGCAGACCCAATTAGTACACATATCACTAGAGCTAAAACAACAAGCAAACGAGACAACTTCAATAGCCGTGAAAGCACCATAACCAACTTCAAAAATGTCTTAGAGACAATTTCTAAAAACTTGTTTCACTCAGAAGTCTTTGTACCGATACTGATTATAGACAACGGACAAAAGGATCTTTGGCAATATAAATAGAGTCAAATTACTCCTTGAGATAGACATAAAATGGTATAAAAAATATATATAGAGAAATCAAACTCGCACAAAACTCAAACCACTTCTTTTGAACATTTCAAGAAAGCTAGATTGTGTGTATAACAAAACAATCAAATGCATAGATACCATTAATAGAAAAAGGGGACCAAAAAGATAGTCAAGAGAAAACCTTACTCCTCTCTTTATTCTCCCTAATATAGTGTTCAGAAATCTGTTGAAAGTTAAAAGTTGAAACTATAACAAGACAATGCATAAATACTCAAAAATTGATAGTGTTTCTCTAGGCCGCTGAAAACATTGTCAATCACTAGAAAATCTATTGAAACTATAACATAGAAGATCCCTTACATCTGGCTTAGAACTCACAAGATGTAAGAAAAATGAGTGATGTAGCTGCAGGGCAGGGGACTTTGACTTATTTCTTTAGGCCACCAAAAACAGAATGGTAAAAAGATGCAAAGCATCGAAAATTGGTAAAAAGATAAACCCTAACCTTTAGTGTTTTACTAATTTGTTTGGATTTAGATATATGTTGGATTGGGTCCACTCTTGTATATATATCCATACCTTAAATAATCATCAACTAAGGTTATAAAATAAACCTTTCCTCAATGGGACATTATTCTGAAAGTCCACAAATATCCATATGAATAATTTCTAATAAATATGTAGCTCTAATTATTTCTTTAGGAAATGGTTTTCTCGTTATTTTCCCTTAAATACAAGTCTGACATTTGTTAAATAATGTTTTATCAAATCCAAGTAATAAGTCAAAGTTTGCTAATTTCTTTAACTTATTTAGAGTAACATGTTGTGATATTCTATGTCACACATTCATATTAATAATCAATACACAATCAATATAAGTAAAAGACATTCCTTTATTATTTAAAATACTCAATTCAAACAAACCATGATCAAAATCATAAATGCCAAAAAAAAGTAAATGCTCCCATGCTTTCCTTCCTACGAATAAATCTAACCTTATAGCCCTTTTTTATCAACACAAGTACAAACACTAAATTTCGCCTTATACAAAGCACACTCAACATATCAATCAATAATACAAAAGTACCTTACTGACTCCCAAAATATCTGAATATGTATTGATTCTCATGTAAACATGATATTCTCTAGGTTGTTACTTTTTGAGGTCATTTACTTCATCCTTACTCTTTGCAGTACTCATTGCTCCAAAATCTACTCACTAGCTAGAAACGTCATGATCAGGTGAAGATATTAAGAGATCACGTAAACTACTTAACGCTTTTCATTCTCATCACCCTATTAAGTGTTGTCATCACCCTTTTTACGATAGTGATAGTCTTTCTTGTAATACCTCATCTTTCCATAGTTGAAGTGTTCACCGAAGAAGCGGATTCTTATAATTTCTTAAATATTTGTTCCTTCTTTCTATCAAACTTGTCAAATTTTTTATTTTATTTTCTTTTATTCTAGTAACTCCACCCATGTAAGGGATTATCCATGCATTGCCGGTCCCAAGCCCGGATAAAGGAGGAGGGTTGTGTTAGGCTTCCGACAGCCAGCGTAAAACTTCGTCGGATTTTTACAACATGGATTATAAAAATTATGAGCATTGCTTTGGGGCGTTCCCGCCTAGCGACGTGCTGTAGAGCCCGAATGCAGTAAGAAGTAAGCAAGGGCCACTATATTTTTGCCCGAATGTAGTGAATCAATTGCAGAGAGGGTTCCCACATCATGGACAGGTGTGGGTAAAGAAGTTAGGCCCGCTACATTGCCGCCCGAATATAGTGAAAAATTTTCAGAGAGGGTCTCCGCATTTTGATTATGGACGGATGCGGAGGGTAAGGAAGCTAGTCCTAGATAATAAGATTCGTATTGGTTCTTAGAATATCGGAACATTATCGGGTAAGCTAATGGAGGTGGTAGATACTATGATTCGGAGAAAGATTCATATTCTATGTTTAGAAGAGACAAAATGGGTTGGAGAAAAAGCAAAGGAGATAGAGGATACAGGTTTTAAATTATGGTACTCAGGTAAAGAAAAGGCTCGAAATGGAGTTAGTATTATCATCAATAAAGATTTAAAGGAGAGTGTAGTAGACATACAACGATATGGTGACCGAATCATGACGTTGAAATTAGTGTTAGGAGCAGAGGTTTTGAATATAGTTTGTACTTACGTACCTGAAGTAGGACTAGAAGATAGTATAAAGACAGTTTTTTGAAAAGAGTTAGATAAGGTGTTTCAAAAGATTCCACAAAGGGAGATGATTTGTTTAGGAGGAGATTTAAATGGACATGTCGGTAGAGAGGCATTAGGATATCAAGGGATTCATGGAAACTTTGGTTTTGGGGATATAAACGAGGAAGGTAGGGAGCATCAGAAATAACTGCAGGACAACTGGAACACCAGAAACCCCAAGCATCCAGCGCCATGTTCCAGGAACCTGTTAAGGCATTGAAAAGATATGAGAAAAGCTCAGGTTATGATATCATACAAGGATTAGACTTTTCTAATGTGGCTAACTTCAGATCTTCTCGACATGTTACATCAGGTTTGATATTCTTTTATTTTTCTATCATTCGACACAAACCTTCATTTCTAGCTTGATATTGAGCTAAGCAGCTCTTTTGAGACAGGTTGGCCCAAGGCCATCTATTAATGTATGGAATAGCTTCATTAGAAACACAACACAAAATGAAGAGCTCCAATAATAAAAATTTCATGAAAGCTTCATCAGTTGAATAATACTATTATGAATAAAATGGAGTTGTTCAATACAACAACAACTAAGCCTTTTCCCATACTAGACGGGGTCGGCTACATTGATTCTCTGTTTCCACAAATCCCTATAATATGCCATGTTAGCAATTAACTCACAATAAGCTCCTAGTGGCTATGTTTCTAGAAGACGATGCCATGCTGTGGTGGCGTCGAATGTAGGAGGATGCTGAGGTAGGACTCGCTCACATCCAAATTTGGGATCTGTTCAAGCAGGCGCTAGGCTACACACAACCTAGCAAGCCTTTCACCAAGGTTGTAGAGGTTCAACGGAAGCTTAAGACTGATGATAGGGGAGGGTCGTTTGGAGATAGCAAGGATACTTGAGAATAAATAAGAAAATAGATTGTATTGATAGCAAATAACGGTGCGTGTCCCGCATCTGAGTTGTATGCGTGTCGCGGACCATGCACCGTTATTTGCTATCAATACAATCTGCTTTCTTATTTATTCTTAAGTATCCTTGCTATCTCCAAACGACCCTCCCCTATCATCAGTCTTAAACTTCCGCTAAACCTCTGCGACCTTGGTGAAAGGCTTGCTAAGTTGTGCACTGATCATTCTTTATTGTTTCTTTCCAATACTTTTGTGGTCATCCTCTACCTCTTTTAATACTTTCAAAATAGAAGTTGTTCAATATCGTGCAAAATCTTAAAGACTTATGTTTTGTGATCTCTGGCAGTATAGTAAGCCGAGTTGGTGACATTTCATATTACTAAGTAAAACAAGCTTCCCCCGATGACAAAAAATGAAAGGAAACATGTTTCAGTCACTAACCTCAGTAAATGCAAGATTTACAACGTAGGAAAGAAATTGACCACCAGTAATCATCAACAGATGCTGACAAGGCCCCTCTTATTTCCGAGGCAGAAGCTTCTGCAATATATACAGGGGCACTAACGGATGCAATTCCAACACCCAGGCCTACAAGGAACCTTCCAAAAATTAGAACATAAGGATTTGGAGCAGCATCCATGAATATTGCACCAATAATGAAGACTGTATCAGCCACAAGTGTTGCCTTTTTACGCCAATAAGCATCACTTATCCACCCGCCCATAGCTGAACCAATGAAGGCACCAACGAGCGTCATGCTTACAATTGTTTCCTGAATGGTTCAGAAATCGCATAGTGAAGAAAACATTATTAATTTTTTTACTCCAAACACAATCTCCATGAGGAGAAAAAGGAGAATTAAGTTTCACCTGCAAAAAGGTGCTCTTGCTCACGGCTTCAATCTCATCAGATATGTAAAGAAGCGCCCCAGAAATAACACCTATAAAGAGATATTCGAGTATCATCAAATTTGAAGGGGAATTGGAAAGAACAAGCACAATTGTCTAGAATGACAGAAGACACAAGTTAGAAAAGAAAATTTAGGAAAAAAAGTAAAGGAATGAAGTACATGCTCAAGATATCCGCCACATTTTGTCAATAATTTTTCTTGTAGATCTCTCTATGGCAAAAGTAAGATGTATGTAAGATCAGCTGGATCATCTTCTACTTCCCAACTCTACTCTTGGAATTCTCTTGTTTTACTTAGGAAAACTCAGAAATAACCACAAACTTTCACATCGATGAATGCACTGGATAGGTTCGGTTGTGTTGCAAGACTAGCAAATATCAGCACCCAATTCAAAACCCAAGATCAGCCGTTCGACTACCAAAGAAATCCCCAGAAAAGAAGGGGATTTTCACCAGAAATAAGAGCTTCCAAAACAAAGAATCCAGCAAGAGAGGTCTTGAATTCATAAAAAGTTCAATACCCAGAAATCAGAAGAACTACGCAACACGGAAGGACCACCAGATGCTAGCAGACCCTCGTTTTACACAGCAGGACAAGTGAAAAACAAATGGAGGAAGAGCGAATCCACGAGTACTGTATGTATAAAACCGAAGAAGAATGGAATCCCAGCAAGGAGCTTGCATTCACGAGAGAAACTTCTAGGAGTTCCGCCAAATTGCTCAAAAGGACAACCACCGAACCGTTGGCACCACAAAAATGGCAAACTGTAAAAATGATAGAACATTTGCAAAAGTATGATAACATATTTGCTAATTGCATAAGGCGCCTGCATTGTAGTCATATAACATTTAACTCCCAAATTCTTGTAAATATTATCCAAAGATACCTGGCCCGCTGGCCGTAATGAGAATGATTTTTCGACGAAGTTTTTTGGCTTTCTAGGTTCAGACCCTTTCATCAATAACTTTATACCAAATTGTTGTGATTATTATCTCATTTTCGTTAGACCTTTATTCCCATCTTCGGGTGTTTGTTTTTTCTATGATTTGGAACAATGTTCTAAATAGCATATCGGTGTACTCATACGGTACAATACATATTGTTTTTATATTTAAAATAAAAACATAAAATTTCAAACAAATTTATAACATGCATAATATCATGCATCACATGCATATATAAAAGATAATACTATCTTAATAAAAATAATTAAAAAAATTACATTAAAGTTTTAAGATAGTACACATCGGGAGAGTCATATATTCTCAAAGTTTTAAACTTACAAAAAAATATAAAGAAAAACTAATTATTTTTTTTGTTCTCCTTGTGCTCCTTAACTCCTACACTATAAGGGATCACCCTTGCATTTCCGGTCCCAATCCCGGATAAAGGAAGAGGGTTGCGTTGGGCTTCTGACAACCAGCATAAAATTGACGGATTTTTATACCATAGATTACACAAATTATGAGCATTGTGTTGGGGCATCCCCTCTTAGCGATGCATTGCAAAGCCCAAATACAGTGAAAAGTAAGCAAGAACCACTACATTTTCACCCTGATGTAGTGAATCAATTGCACAGAGGGTTCCCACATCATGGATGGGTGTGGGTAAAGAAATTAGTTCCACTACATTGCCGCTCAAATGTAGTGAATAAATTACACAGAGGGTCTCCACATTTTCAATATGAACATATGCGCGGGGGGGGGGGGGGAGTAAGGAAGCTAGTCCTAGATAATAAGATTCGTATTGGTTCTTGGAATATCGGAGCATTGTTCGATTAACTTATGGAGGTGATAGATACTATGATTCTGATAAAGATTCATATTCTATGTTTACAAGATACAAAGTGGATTAGAGAAAAAAAAAAGGAGATTGATGATATAGGTTTTAAATTATGACACTCAAGTAAGGAAAAGGCTCGAAACAGAATCATTATTATTATAAATAAAGATTTAAAGGACAGTGTAGTAGACATACAACGATATGGTAACCGAATCATGACGTTGAAATTAGTGTTACGAGCAGAGGTTTTAAATATAGTTTGTGCTTACGGACCCGAAGTAGGACTAGAAGATAGTATAAATACGGTTTTTTGGGAAGACTTAGATAAGGTGATTCAAACAATTCTACAAAGGGAGATGATTTGTTTAGGAGGAGACTTAAATGAACATTTCGGTAAAGAGGTATTAGGATATCAAGGTATTAATAGAAACTTTGGTTTTGGGAATATAAATGAGGAAGGTAGGAAGATTTTAAATTTTGCTATAGCATTTGATCTCTTTATAGTCAATACAATCTTCAAAAACTCTTTTAAACATTTAATTACTTATAAGAGTGGCTTATTACAAACACAAATTGATTATTTTATTTGTAGAAAAAAAGATAGAGCGTATTGTAAAGATTGCAAGATAATTCGAGGAGAAAGCTTAACCACCCAACATCGTCTTTTAGTTATAGATTTACAATTCAGACTAAATAGTAGAACCTCAAAAGTGAGAAAGAAGATATATTTAAATAGAAAGTCTTTCAAGAAGATACTTGGAATTATGTTGGTACACCTTCTGATATGTGGAACAATATGGCTATATATATTAGAAAAGTGACGAAAGATGTGTTGGTGAATCTAAGGGAGGTGTACCAACACAAAAATAAGTTTCGTGGTGAGTGAAGTAGTGCAAAATAAAATCAAGGCAAAAAGGGCATGTTACAAATTATATTATGTTAAGAAAAATAGTGAAACCTTAGAGGCTTATAAGAATGCAAATAAGGAAGCGAAAAAGGCCGTCAGTGAAGCAAAAGCTAAAATTTGAGAGGATTTATATAAAAAATCCCAACTCAGAAGAGGGTGAAATATATATTTTTAGGATAGCTAGGGTTAGAGATAAGAAAACTAAGGCTCTTAATTCTGTTAGATGCATCAAAGAGGGGGATGAAAATATTCTAGTGGCAAATGATGATATAAGAAATAGATAGAAAAACTATTTTTATAAGCTTTTAATAAAAATAAAGATGTTAGTATTAGCTTAGGAGGGTTAGCCAAATCAAAAAAGTATATAAATCACAATTTCTACCGACATATTCAAAAGAATGACGTCAAAGAGTGTCTTAAACATATGAAGGGTGGTAAATCAGTAGGACCAGACAATATTCATATAGATGTTTATAAAATCCTAGGTGAAACAAGAATCACTTGACTCACAAGACTATTTAATAAAATATGGAGAAACCAAAAGATGCTCGAGGAATAGAGAGTGAGTACACTGATACTCATATATAATAATAAAGGAGACATTCAGAATTATACAAATTATCGGGGTTTCAAGTTAATGAGTCATACTATAAAATTATAGAAAAGAATTATCAAACGTAGGTTAAGACAAGTATCGAGTACAACAAAGAACCAATTTGGATTTATGCCAAGCAAATCTATTGTTTAAGCGATTCACCTTTGGAGACGTCTTATGGAACATTTTAGAGTAAAAAAGAAAGACATTCACATGATATTTATTGATCTAGAAAAAGCTTACGATAGTGTACCAAGGGAGGTTATTTGGAGAACCTTCGAAAAAAGAGGTATCCCATTGACATACATAAACCTTATAAGAGATATGTACAATGGTGCAAAAACATGTGTGAGCATTCATGAAGGAATGACAAACTTCGTTGAAGTTAATATTGGGTTACATCAATGATCAACTTTAAGTCCATACTTATTTATAATGGTGATTGACGAGTTAACAAAACATATTCAAGATGAAGTATCTTGGTGTATGTTATTTATAGATGACATTGTGTTAGTAGAGGAGTCGAAGGAAAAAGTTAATAGAAAATTGGAATTGTGGAGAAAAACTTTAGAAAGTTAAGGATTCCGACTTAGTAGAACAAAGACAAAATATATGGAATGTAAGTTTGATTATTTGGTTACTTTAGATGACATAGAAATTAAAATTGGCACACATTGCATTCCACAAAATTAAAATTTTAAATACATAGGGTCAAATTTTCAGAGTGATGGAAGAATTGATGGAGATGTTACACATAGAATTAATGGTGCTTGGTTAAAATGGAGATGAGAATCAGGTATTCTTTGTGATAAGAAGGTATCATTAAAGCTGAAAGGTAAATATTATAGAGCAACAATTAGACCTTCCATGTTTTATGGTTCTGAGTGTTGGGCAGTTAATTATCAACATGTACAAAAGATGTCTGTAATAGAAATGAAGATGTTGAGATGGAGGAGTGGTCATACAAGAAAAAACTGTATACATAATGAGGTTATTAGAAACAAATTAGGAGTGACATTAATAGAGGATAAAATGAGAGAATATCGTTTAAGATGGTTTGGACATATAGGAAGAAGATCAAAAGAAGAACCTCTAAGAAGGTATGAAAAACTAGATTTTGAAAGTATTAAAAGAGGTAGAAGATGACCACAAAAGTGTTGAAAAGAAATGAGTTAACTGCTAACATGGCATATGATAGGGCTCTATGGAAACAAAGAATCTATGTAGCCGACCCTGTCTAGTATCAGAAAAGGCTTAGTTATTGTTTGTTTGTTATTTGTCTCCTTGTACTCCTTCTCCTCTTGATGCTCTATGTTCTTCTCTCACTTATACATCTTTTATTTCTTTTAGCATTTGTGCCTCGACTTGTTGAGGCACCGTAGAGTAAGGACATACATTCATTGTGAACTGAACTAGACGATGTCTTACATTGCTAACTCTATTATGCATAATATGTCCACAAAAACTGCATCCGATCACCAATGTGTTTTTGTATTGTTTTAAAACTTTCTTCCTTCAATAGTTCTTAATCGGACAGAAATCATTTGAGACTTTGAGCTTTGCAGGACAGAACAAAAAGCCTCTTAAAAAGAAAAAGATAGCCTGAATAGCCTTTGAAAACATTTGAAAAATGAATTTGATATAAGGATTGTGTTGCACCATACAACGCGATATGACCCAAGAAATGATAAACAACAATTCAAATACCTGAATCGTATCGATAAGATTTAATAACTTTGATTTGGAATGACATGATTCATATGTAAAATTCAGTTTCTCATGTGATAGCATTGAACCATTTCGGTCGTTATGGATTTTGAGTGTTTTCTTTGCTTATGATTTAGAATCGACGAGAAAAGGATTCCAAGTTTTGAATAATGAAAGAGCAAAGCAAGCATGCACGCTGAATTTCTAGACAAACTCATGATTTGGAGTTCTAAGCGGAATGGATTTCATTTCCGTGTGCAGGGTCTCTTGTATGGTCGAATCCGAGGCCACTTCTATCGTATATTGAAAGCAATCTCTGTGCATCAAATCGTGTCAATCCGGCACCATACGATCTTCTCTCAAGTTACTTTCAGAAGTGTTCTTCATGTTGTGCCTTACGCTGCCAGCTCTACGTTGGTAGGTCCCCTCATGATGCATGTGGTCTTATGATCTCTCACCCACCGGCTCCAAAGAAACAAAAGAAGTGAAAGTGAAAGGAGGCATGGGTTGTTTTCTCGCTCCCTTTCTTGACATGGATGCCTTTCATTTTAAAGGGCTCTCTGTTTCTCTCATATTTGTGATCATGGATGAACTATAAAAGGCAATATTGGCCCGACCTGTGGGTTCGTGATCCAACACGCAAGAAACATTGATATTGACCGGTGTAGGTAGAGATGGTCGATTTCGGTTTCCTTCAATCTGGAACCGATAAGACTAAACCACTGTTTTTGGTTTTAAGTCGATTCTGACAACATGAAAAAGTTGATATATATATATATCACGTAGTCGGCTAAGTTTTCCAATATTGTTTAGCTGGCACTAAAATGGTTAAAGCATGGAATAATTTTCCACAATTTTTTTCTAACACAAGTCAATTTATCCACTTCGCGAAACCCATCGATTCATTGTGCCCATTACTCTTACTATTCGGACATGTAAAAAAAGAAATTCAAATTTTTTGGATATATTACGTGTTTAATTCATTAATTATTTTAGTATTTTAAATGTATGATCCCCAATATATGATTATATTAGGTAGGGAGTAGTAGGAGTGCTGACATGGGATCCTTTTTGGTTGAATTATATTTTGACATTGTTTTTGTTTGCTAGTGATCTAGAATCACATGAGATGTGCATGTGTGGGTGGGTTTTTTTAGGCTCCGGCCTCCTCTTGTAACCCCAAAAGATATGTCATCAATTTTGACTGTTCAGCAAAATACTATTTGATAAAGTCACATGAGTTTTTTTCTTTTTTTTTATAACTCGAAAAAAAACAATTTTAGGGGGAAGGAGCTAGCTCTGACTAGATCCCAAGGGTAAGAAAAAGATATCTACACTAACATATATTTAAGTAATTAAATAATAAAAAATAAGTTGTTTGTGTGATAATTCATATGTTCCATTATGGAACTTGGTGCAAATAAATAGCCTTTCGTGTAAAAAAAAAAGTTTTTTTGTTGTAAGAGGAGGCTGACAAACACCACACATGTACTTTTTGGGAGTTGAACTCCCCACCAATATCAACGGCATCCTGCCATTGAACTAACGCTTTTCATCTGATTTAATTGCAAGAAGTGCCATAAGGGAGCAGTTGGAAGGCAGGAGACATGCTTTGTAATTTAATATAATTTAATGAGCAAAACAACAAATCAAAAGGTGGACGACTGCCAATTTTTATCAAAAGTCGTACACCGTATTATCGAAAATAAGCTTGGGCCTTATGCAAATACCACTATTTCACTTAACCTCTACTAGCATATCCGAAAAAGTAAGGACATTTTTTTATTGTGTTTTTATGTTATGATTTTGGTATGGAATTGTTTTTCAGAAAGATTCAGGAAAATACCTGAATCGAACTCAATTAACTTCAACCAGCAAATTATATTTGAAAAGAGTACTCAAAGCGTTAGCTCAACGGCAATGCGTTCGGGGAGTTCGACTCCTAAAAGGTAGGAGTGTGAGTGTGTTAAGCTTCGGCCTCTTCTTGTAAAAAAATGAAAAAAATCAGTTGATTTAGTCATTATCGCTGATTCGGGTCCATATAAATCCGAGTTGATTAGGACAACATTTTTATCATTAAAAACAAAAAAAATAGGCTCACTAGTTAAATGGGATCATCAGAAGAGGAAAACGCTTACGTGCTAAAACAGGTCGACCTGAACAGGGCGCGATGCTGTCACTTGTTATTTCAGTGAACATGAACCAGGTACTTGTTTGGGGCGTTCAGTTGCCAACGATTTTGCGTCGGGGTTGTATTCGTGTTATTTTGTTTCATGTTCTTGTAGAAAGTAGGGCATTCTCGACGCACCCAATCTTTTAGTCTTTTTGTGGGTTACTTTAGGGTGACACGAACAAATCTTTTCGTATTCTTTTGTATTTGTTATAAACCTTAAAGAAAAAGAATTTTTCTCTGTATTGAATATTTATGGACATGGATTGACCATTATGTATGACTATGCCTTTACGGATCAGTCTTATCTATTATTTTAATTATTTCACAAAAAGTGATTAAGATTAACGGCCATGCGGACAACCACAAATACTTACATGCACACATACAAAAAAAAAAAAGAAATTTATTAATTAATTGAAGGTTTTCCGAAAAGCATCTAAGAACTGGCAATAATTGAAAAAAGGCACCAATTACACAGTGTTAAAAATGTGCCTACCGAATTGGTGTTAAAAACGCGAAGCCTTGTACCCGTTGGGAGTCAAACTCCCCA
>JAYKKT010000092.1:38572500-38847500 GCA_036023115.1 Brasenia schreberi | reverse complement strand
GGCGACAGGCCGGAGATTTTTCCATCACTGGTATCAGGGCTTAAAAACCCTGCAAAAGAGGTAAGCGCAAAGAAAAAAAAAGAAGAGAAAAAAAGAGGGGAAAGGGGGGGAAGAAGGAACAACGAGACAGGAAGCAACAACAACAAAACAAAAGAGATTAGAGAGCAAAAGGCAGTCGGCAGGCCGAGTCTAAAGCAGGCAACGGCCAACAGAACCCCATAAAGGCCGACAGGCCTTGTCTGAGACAAAGAAGAGAAAAACCAAGGATGAGTTGACTGATATCACACTTATCTTGCAGAAGAAGTATGTAATTCGGTAGATTTAGATGAGTTGACTGATAACCTAACTTATCAGCAAGCAATGAACTCATCAGAAGCAACAGATTGGGAGAAAGCCATGGATGAGGAAATTGAATCCATTGAGAAAAACCAAGTCTGAGAATTGACTGACTTGCCAAAAGGAAGAAAAGCTATAAGTTGTAAATGAGTTCTGAAAAAGAAATACAAGGTCGATGGTACAATCGACAAGTTAAAGCGAGGTTGGTTGCAAAGGTTTTTTCACAAAAAGAGGGGATAGATTATGTTGAGACATATTCTCCAGTTGCGAAATTTGCATCCATACATATAATCTTGGCAATATCTGCATACTATGATTTGGATTTACATCAGTTAGATGTAAAAACAGTTTTTTTAAATGGGAATTTAGAAGAAATCATATACATGCAGCAGCTCGAAGGATTTGTGGTTGAAGGCCAGGAAAATAAAGTATATAGGTTGAAAAAATCTCAATATGACCTGAAATAGTCACCTCGCCAATGGTATTTAACTTTTCAAAATGCCATTATAGAACTTGGTTTGTGGCTAACAAACTTGATCACTGTGTATATGTTTGGAACCGTGGGAGTCACTTTGTCATCTTGTCATTATATGTAGATGACATATTGTTGACTAGAAATGACAATGAGATGATTGTCAAAACCAAGTCATGGTTGAATTCCAAGTTTGAAATGAAGGATATGGGGAAGCATCCTATATCCTAGGAATAAAGATCTCTCAAGATAGAGAATCTAGACTCTTATGCTTGAGTCAAGAGAGATATATTGACTATATCCTTAAAAAGTTTAAAATGGGTGAATGCAAGTCTGCAGATGCACCTGTTGCAAAAGGGGTTAAATTGAGTAAGGCTGATTGTCCTAGTAAAGGAGACGATAAGCCTAATGTTCCTTATGCACAAGTTGTTGGCAGCTTGATGTATGCTATATTGTGTACAAGACCTGATATCAGCTTTGTTGTTGGTCTTATAAGTAGATATCAAAGCAATCTTGGTTGGCAACACTAGATAGCTGTGAAAATGATTTTAAGATATATAAAAGGAACAAAGGACTTGAAACTGTATTTTCAAGCAAATGAACTAAAAGTTGTAGGATACTCAGATGCTGACTTTGTTGAGAGCAAAAATGACAGCAAATCAACCTCGGGACAAATATTCTTATTTGGAGGTGGTGTTGTTTCTTGGGCATGTAAGAAACAGGAATGTATAGTATTACATACATAGGAAGCTGAGTATGTAGCTTGTTGTATGGCTGCAACAAGTATTGTCTTGATAAGTCGCTTTCTACGAGATTTGAAGTTGGAAATAACAGATGAGCCAGTAGTTATCTATTATGATAATAATGCAGCAATTACTCTTATTAAGGGTGGAGCTGATTGCTCAAAAAGCAAGCATATAATGGTAAAATACCACTATGTTCATGATATGGTTATGAGAAAGGAAATATCCATCTCATACATGCCAACAGAAGATATGTTGGCAGACCTCTTAACAAAAGTCATAACAAAGGATCTCTTCTCAAAACATGTTACTAACATGGGTTTGAGATATGTTTGATTGTTGTATAGGTAAATAATCATACAACAGATAAATTATTGTGTAGGGAAATAACCACACAACAGGTTTTGATTGAGATAGTAATCAGAAAACGACATAACTAGGAAAAACCCTGAAAAGTGGGAGAAAAACCAGTATGTCGATACACTTGGCTCGAATGGCAAAGTGAGAGATGTTACAGATAAGGGTTGAGCATTCTTGGTTCAGGTAATGGTTGGACTGGCCATCCAGTCTGTTACCTGTTGCAGATAAGCCAAAATCGTAACGATAGGATGTTATCGAGATTTTCAGTAATGGTCTCGTTAAACGCTTCGAACGAGGGAAGCCACAGGTGGAGTATCTAGGATGAGGGAGAAGCGAGCTACCTATAAAAGGTAGCCATTACAGGTTGAAATATAGAGACACTCACAGAGATATACATACTCAGAAAAATAAAAGTGTGACGATCTGTAAATCCTCTCCCTAGAAAACCCTTGTGCGGGAACCTCGCACAAATCCACTGCATCAACTCAGGCGAACAGGTACCTCCGACAGACTTAGGCAAGAGGCAGCTCGAAGATTCAGGCGACAGGCCAAACATTTCGCCATCACTAGTGCCTATGAAATCCAGGAGTTGAAGGATCTAGAATGACGATACAATGTCAATCAAAAGGAGATAATGGCTACAGTACATTGCCTTCGGCTTTATAGGCATTAGGATGACAACGAGCCTCCTCAAGGATGGGTATACCTATACCCGACTCCAACCCGAACCTTAATGAGGTGGGTACGGGTGTGGGTTCTCTTTTCACCAATAGGTACGTGGTGGGTACAGGGCAAAAACGGTTGATATATAAGTGTTATATATATATATATTCTTCGGAGCATATATTTCAAATGGATGTCAAAAATCTTTGCACTTTTAGCGGCATATAGGTGAAAAATCTTTGGTCATTCCTGTTAAGACAAAAAGACTATAGGTTGTATGAAAAATCTTTGCACTTTTAGTGACATATAGGTGAAAAATCTTTGGTCATTCCTGTTAAGACAAAAAGACTATATGTTGTACGAAAAATCTTTGCACTTTTAGCAAGAATGACTATTGTTAAGACTCTCATATCTATTAGTGCTATTAGGAACTAGAATATATTTCAAATGGATGTCAAAAATGTCTTCTTTAATGGATAGTTGAAACATGAGGTTTATACGGAATATCCTCCTAGTTTGGTCATTCCTGTAAATCATGTTTTAGGTCTTAAAAAGGTTTTATATGGTCTTAAACAAACTCCTAAAACATGGTTTGATAAGATAAATGATTTTATGATTAATAATTAATTTACTATTTATTATATTAACACTATCATGTTTATAAAGAGAAATCTATAGCATGTATTGTGACATTATTGGTTTATGTAGATGATATGATCATCATTGAGAGTGATGTTGTAGGGATACAACATATTAAACAGGAACTAAGCCGAGAATTTAAAATGAAAGATATGGGGCATTTGCGTTATTTTCTTGGGATTGAGGTAACACATATTGATAAGAGATGCTTTCTATCTCAAACAAAATTTAATAATGATGTTTTGAAATTAGGGATAACAATTATTAAGATGGTTGAAATGTAAAAGTACAACAACAACAACTAAGCCTTTTCCCATACTAGACGGGGTCGGCTACATGGATTCTTTGTTTCCACAGATCCCTATCGTGTGTCATGTTAGCAGTTAACTCACAATAAGCTAGATCATTCTTTATTGTTTCTTTCCAACACTTTTGTGGTCGTCCTCTACCTCTTTTAATACTTTCCAAATTTAGTTTATCTAACCTTCTTACAGGTTCTTCTTTTGATCTTCTTTCTATATGTCCAAACCATCTTAAACGATATTCTCTCATTTTATCCTCTATTGGTGCCACTCCTAATTTGCAGAAGTAATCACTCAAAAAATGAGATTACCTGATGGAGAATTGTTGAATGATCCTACACCATATCATCATATGATTAATGTCTTGATTTATCTCACTATTACTCATTCTGATATTGCTGGTATTGTTCATGCAATTAGTCAATTTCAGCGTGTATCTACTATAATGCATATGAGTGTTATCATGAGAATAGTGAGATATGTCAAACATGCTAAGTGACTTTTTCTACTTTCCTCTCCTTTGTTTGAATTAATTGCTTATATTGACACAGATTAGGGGGTGATGGTAATGACATGCATTCAACAACTAGCTATTATATTTTCCTTGGCGATTCACTTATGGAGATGCAAAAAAAATATAAAGTGTCATTCTTCAAAAAGAAGCCAAGTATACAACTATGACTACTATAACTGAACTGACCTAGATACAACAACTTCACCAGGTTCTAGATGTATCTCAAGTCCACTCCCACAATATACTGCAACAACAAAAGTTTCATGTACATCACACCGTCAGTTTGAGGGTGTTAAATGTAATTAAGTCTTTTTTATTTTATTTCTATATTTTCTTCATTGTTATAGCCTTGAGTTCCAACGACTAGATTTCTAGATGTTGGAAGCAGTCCAATAGCTATCCTCCATCAATACCCAAAGTTTATACATTATGAAACATGCTTTGTGGCATGACTATGAGAAATTCTTTTAATTAGCATTCTAGTACACATATTTATGCACTTTGTTAGTGTGATATAGTCACTTTTGTGACTGGTTTACTATGAAGTTCATTGGGGGACTGTGGCAGCCTCCATCAAAGTATTCTAGGAGCAGATTCTTACAAGATGTTCTTCCATGATCAATGACACCAACAATTTATTTAGGCTCCTATAGGCTCAACTTTTGCTATAGTTGATGCTTCTATGAAGTACAAAGACTAGAACCAAGCCTTCTCTGACACTAAGTGGGGTTGAGTACGTGAAACTTTAGTCAGATTCAATGCCCTATCTTGTGTCATATTGCATTAACTCTAATAAAACAAGGTATGCTTTATTATGACCATATTAACACTAAGTGGGGTTGAGTACGTGAAACTTTAACGTGAAACTTTTTTAAATCTCTAATCATCAGTTTCTCCCTTACATGAGCTCCATATGACCACCTTTTCAAATCTTCTTTTCTCATTTTATCATTTATTGGTGACACACCAAATTTTCATTAATAATCTTATCGTATCAATTATTGTTGAGAATTATAGAGAAATATGCAACATACGATCATACATGGAAAACCAGAAAATAATGAAAAGAATATGAGGAGAAAATAGTGG
The DNA here is from genome assembly GCA_036023115.1 of Brasenia schreberi. NCBI lineage: Eukaryota > Viridiplantae > Streptophyta > Magnoliopsida > Nymphaeales > Cabombaceae > Brasenia > Brasenia schreberi. Next base: position 38,842,382 of record JAYKKT010000092.1, on the reverse strand, counting down.
AGATCGGGAAAGGGGGCAGGCTCTCGAATGGAGGTTGCCCCTCTCTTTCTCTCTATCTATTACTCAAACCCTTACCAATTACAAGTTGGACCAGTCCTTATATAGTATACTGACCAATATGAAAAAAACCAAAATATCCTTAGTACTATAGACAATTATAATAATACCAAAAACAACAAAAGTACTAAAATAACACTAAAACAAGAGATACAATAGATTCTTCAACACCCTCCTCAAGTTGGGAGTGAGATACTTCAAACTACAAACTTGTCGAAAAAACTGGTTCTTTCTTTACCATACTTGCAACAATAATCTCTTTGAGGCTTCTTTAAATCAACTTGAATAATTAAAAACAACTTGGGTAGTACAAGAACCTTTTATGGATATCGGCTGCTCCTCTTGTTCTTTTTTGTCTATGAAGTGACTATGCAACAACACTTTAAAAAGTCATGTTCTCCTACTCTTGAGAAAGCATATTTTTATGGTGAGAGGTACTATCTCCACCATAAACACTTCTATCATATTTTTCTTAGCTCCTTCACATGGTGACTATTGTCGGTGTATTGGTTGGGTGTCTTCTCTCTACCATATACTTCTATTGGATTTTTTTGCGCCCCTTTACATGGTTGTTGTAGCTAATTTTTCAGCCCACTTTGCTATCTATTTCAGTAACTCAAGGTCTTAATACTCATGTTTCTTGGTAATACTGTCACATTCCATAAGAATCAATGTATCTACCTTTTTTATGATTTGATTTTCAGTATATGCGGTGAGAAACTGTTTTTGTGTACTCTATCTTCTCTTCTTAATTCAATTTTGTTGTTAACTGCTCCACTTCTACACATTTTTCTTTTGCAATAAAAAAACTCCTATTATCCAACTTGACCATCTCCATGAATGATGTATCCAATTCTTCAGCCTTTAGGATAGTAGATCTTTCTTTTCTCTAACAATCTATATAGTTCGACCTTCAACCACGTCACAGTCCACTTAATTTTATCTGTCTCAAAACTTGCAGGCATTGCAGCTTGCCTCGATCCTGTTTGCCATTGATGAGTCAGAGTATATGCCATGGCTCTCTCTTTTTGCACTTCTTATCTCTTTAATAATTTGGCTTGAATTTCTTCAACTGAGTCATCTATTATTGTTGTAAAAGATACATTGTCTCTCTCATGCATTTCATCAAACAATTTTCTAGTGCCCTCCATGTCACCAACACTCAACTAACATTCATAATTGTCCAAGAAATCACACTTTTATCAGGATCAAACAGGGAGCATGCGGACAAGACATCTCTTTGGGCATGTACAGGTTCATAAGCAATTATAACGTCAACCTAGTTTGATACCTTGTTTGCAATTGCCTTAGTTTGTGTGGCAACAACTTCTAAGGTGGGCCCTACTTCCCTTTGTTCCAGAGTCTCTCCAACACAAGCAATCACTTTCAAGCCTATAGAAAGGGCATACGCCACTTTGTCTACAACAAACTCATTTGGCTCATTCAACATTAATCTTCTTTCAAAATGGCCAAGAATAACCCATGGGATTCCCAAATTGACAATCATCTCTACACTGATCTCACCAATGAAAGCGCCTCCTTTCTTAACCCAACAGTTTTGAGCAGAAACAGAAAAATCAGGATGCAATAGTTCTTTTACAAGAGGAAGAAACACAAAGCTGCGTTACTTGTGATATCCCTATGTTTGATCGACCTTCGTTGTGGCATGAAAATGCTTCACTGTATACTTAACTGTGCTTTAAATTGATGTCGCTGCTTTGCAGCTTATCAACTTAATGGCACCCACGGCGTTAGCTCAACTGGCAGAGCTCCCTGACTCCCCACTTTGATGGCGAGTTCGATTCCTGGGAGGTCACATGTGTGTTCACGTGTGTTTGACTTCAGCCTCTCTCCCCCACCCACACACCCAAAACAAAGAGAAACAAGAATACTTAATAGAAGCATGTGTGTGTGTGAATCTGCTTAGCTTTAGCACTTAAAGAAGACCATAATGAGCCTGGTTGTATGTGGTTGCCTGCTGCTCGTGGTTACATGGACGATAGTCTCTGGATTCTCTAGTACGGTATCTTAAATCATTTCAATATTTAAAGGGACAGTTATGGCTTGCATCTGCTAGCTCATGAGTCATGAAAAATTGTGTATATAAAACGATCATAATCATCGTTTATTCTTGTGCTTCGTTTATGGCTCTAGCGGCAACTTTAAAATTGTTTAACATGCTTGTCTCATTAAATTTGCTTGATGAGGAGGCCGTGACTGTTTGTGGCTTTTCGGTGCCACACTCGATCTTGAGCTCGAATTCAAGTTGATCATGCATTTACTGGACATTCACAAAGGCCAATCGGGGTCTTCTACTCAGGCGTCAGTTTTCGTTGCAGTAAAACCTAGACCCTGGTACTTCATCAACCAATCTATTGTGGCCCTGAAACTGCACTGATGCAATGTAAGGTCACAGCCAAGTTTGCATGGCCAAAACTCTATGCAAACTGCAATTTATTTTTAAATTGCATGGCCCTGATTCACCATAATGTCCGGTTTTGTGTAAGGGATGGTGACTTTCAGATTAATTTCATTATTCTTTACTCCAGCATGATGAACTCATTCAGGTGGAAATAGTTCAAGTTCATGCTGTATCTTAAGATACATGGGTGTATCATAGGATTCTTTTTAATTAAAAAAAGAGCCTATGAAACATATCAGTGACAATCGGATTGTTGAGCCTTTATGATATCGGTTACATAATACTTACAAATTTACAATCTTATCATCGTTCTATATATTTTCATGAATAATGTCATTCTACGATCTCTCACTTTGGTGGATACGACTGGTGGTCCTTCCAAAAGCTTTTGGGGTTATGGGCTTCTTATGTTGATTGTTGTAGATGTGGTCCTAGCAAACAGTCAAATGGATCATACAGCAATCAACTTTAATACTGCATTCCATATATAGTTTCTTCTGATTCTGCCCTGAATTAGATATTCTTTTGATTCAGCAATTGAAGTTATTGTCTCTGCCTAAAGTGTTGATTCATCCTATACATGTCCATGAACGACATCATACCAGGATCTCTGTTTGGTGAATGTGACAATGGTCCTTAGTCATCTGACTCAAGTTCTATTTTATCAAGGTCCCTTTCAGTATATCTTGATTTATTTTGTGTTTGTATAACTAATCAGCAGTTCCCTGTTGATAAGTTAGCAATATGATACTGATAAGGAGGCCAAGGAAACTTCGTATACAGAACGTTCTCCTGAGAGGATTTCAATGCTCAGCCAGCACGAGATAGTATAATAATTGACTGCGCTTATTATAAGCTCTCACATTCCAATCTGCCTCTTCCTTTTCTAATGAAACAAACAACGACTATTTTATCTGATAATAGTAGACTGGAATTGTTATTATATAGTTAAATACTTATCAGAAATTAAGTACAGATAACACACCAAGTCACCTAATAAGGGACCCATATTTATTTCGAAAAGAAGCCTTTTAAATCGGTGGAAGAGTTAAGCTAAATATACAAACAAAAAGCACCCATGTTTGGAGATAATATACACAGACAACATAGATTTTCAGCGGCCGGGGACTTCTGTGGGAAATACAACTTTGTTGCAGCTACTCCGTCCTCCATTGCTGAACGTGAAACCTTTCTCATGCAGTGTTCCATTTTTTATTAGTCTCGTGCTTAGGTTGTTAAAGAGATCCTTTGAGTACTGCCTTGATACTTTCCTCCAATCCGTGCCACATCTCATCATTGCTAGAAATTCATCATAGCTAATCCGTCCGTCCTGGTGTAAACATCAGTTAGTTTCTTTATGTTTAAAGAAAAATTATGTTGTGCTTTGCGGTAGTCAACGGACTTGATTGAATAGCTCATCATCCTCTCTAGCAAAACGTATTAGACATGCTTGAACATGCATTTACCTGACATATTGGTTATCTCTAATCAATAGGTTAAGACCATAAACAACCAAGCAGAGTTATATACAAGTTCAATAACTCAGCCCATATAAGGGATGACCCTTGCATGGCCAGTCCCAAGCCTAGATAAAGGAGGAGGGTTGCGTGCATTGAGGCATTCTCTCTTAGCGATGCACTATAGATCCCAAATGCAGTGAAAAGTAAGCACATGCCTCTAAATTTTCATTCGGATGTAGTGAATCAATTGCAGAGGGGTTCTCACATCATGAACGGGTGAGTAAATAAGTTAGTCCTGCTACATTATCGCCCGAATGTAGTGAACAAATTATAGAGAGTCTCCGCATTTTCAGTATGGACGGATGTGGGGGTAGGAAGTTGGTCATCGATGATAAGATTCGTATTGGTTCTTGGAATATCGAAACGTTGTCCAATAAGCTAATGGAGGTGGTAGATACTATGATTAAGAGAAAGATTAATATCCTATGTGTACAAGATAGAGAAAAAGCAAAGAAGATTGAGGATACAGTTTTTAAATTATGGTACTCGAAAAAAAAAGGATCGAAACAAAGTTTGTATTATTATAAATAAATATTTAAAGGATAGTGTAGTAGACATACAATAATATGGTGGCCGAATCATGATGTTGAAATTAGTACTAGGAGCATAGGTTTTGAATATAGTTTGTGCTTATGCACCCCAAGTAGGACTAAAAGATAATATATAGACAATTTTTTTAGAGGAGTTAGATAAGGTGATTCAAAGAAATTCACAAAGAGAGATGATTTGTTTATGATAAGACTTAAATGGACATGTCGGTAAAGAGGCATTAGGATATCAAGGTATTTATGAAAACTATGGTTTTGGGATATAAATGAGGAAGGTAGAGCGATTTTAAATTTTGCTATGGTATTTGATCTCCTTATAGTTAATACAATCTTCAAAAATGAGATGAACATTTAATTACTTATAAGAGTGGCTTACCACAAACACCCAATGATTATTTTATTTGTAGGAAAAAAGATAGATCATGTTATAAAGATTGTAAGGTAATTCTAAGAAAAAGTTTAACCACTCAACATCGACTTTTAGTTATGGATTTGCAAGTAAAAAGGTAGACAAAGAAGAAAAGAGTGCATTGAGTTATTCAGACTAAATGGTTGAACCTCAAAAGCGAGAAAAAAGGTATATTTAAACAGAAAGTCCTTTAAGGAGATGCTTGAAATTATGTTGGTACACCTTATGATACGTGGAACAATATGACTATACATATTAGGAAAGTGGTGATAGTTGTGTTAGGTGAATCTAAGAGAGGTGTGTCGGCACAAAAAGAAGCTTGGTGGTGGAGTGAAGTGGTGTAAGATAAAATGAAAGCAAAGATGACATGTTACAAATTACATAACGCTAAGAAGATTAGTGAAACTTTAGAGGCTTATAAGAAAGTAAAGAAAGAAGCGAAAAAGACCGTCAGTTAAGCAAAAGCTAAAATTTGAGAGGATTTATATAAAAGATCAACTCAAAAGAGAGTAAAAGATATATTGTTAGATAGCTAGGGCTAGATATAAGAAAATTAAGGATCTTAAATTTATTAGATTCATCAAAGATGAGGATAAGAAAATTCTACTAGCAAATGATGATATAAAAAATAGATGAAAAAAATATTTTTATAAACTTTTTAATAAAAATAAAGATATTAATATAGCTTAGGAGAGTTAGCCAAATCAGAAAAATATATAAACCACAATTTCTACCAACGTATTCAAAAGAATGAAGTCAAAGAGGCTCTCAAATATATGAAGGTTGGTAAATCTATAAGATGAGACAATATTCCTATAGAAGTTTGGAACACCCTAGGAGAGGCAAAAATCACTTGGCTCATAAGACTATTTTATAAAATATAAAAAAATAAAAAATGTTTAAAGAATGGAGAGTGAATATACTTATACCCATATAAAGAACAAGGAAACGTAGGTTAAGAAAAGTATCGAGTACAACAGAGAACCAATTTGAATTAATGCTAGGCAGATCTAATATTGAAGCAAATAACATTTTGAGACATCTTATGTAACATTTTAGAGCAAAAAAAAAAGACCTTCAAATGATATTTGTTGATTTAGAAAAAACTTACGATAGGCTATAAAGGGACGTTCTTTGGAGAACCTTGGAGAAAAGAGGTATCACATTGACATACATAAACCATATAAGAGACATGTATGATGGTGCAAAAACATGTGTAAAGACTCATGAATGAATGACAAACTTCTTTGAAGTTCATATTGTGTTACATCATGGATCAACTTTAAGTCCATACTTATTTATAATGGTGATTAATGAGTTAACAAAACTTATTCAAGATGAAGTACATTGGTGTATATTATTTGCATATGACATTGTGTTAGTGGAGGAGTCTAAGGAAAAAGTTAATAGAAAATTGGAACTATGGCGATAAACATTAGAAAGTAAAGGCTTCAAACTTAGTAGAACAAAGACGAAATATATGGAACGTAAGTTTGATGATTTGGTTAATTCAGAGGATATAGAAATTAAAATTGACATACATTGCATCCCTTAAAAGGAAAGTTTTAAATACATGGAGTCAATTTTTCATAGTAACAAAAGAATCAATGGAGATGTTATGCATAAAATTAATGCAGGTTGGTTAAAATGGAGAGGAGCATCAAGTATTCTTTGTGACAAGAAGATATCATTAAAGTTAAAAGGTAAATATTATAGAGCAACAATTAGACTTGCCATGTTTTATGGTTCTGAGTATTGGGCAGTTAATCATTAACATATATAAAAGATGTCTGTGCCAAAAATGAAGATGTTGAAATGGATGAGTGATCATACAAGGAAAGACTGTATACATAATGAGGTTATTAGAAACAAATTAGGAGTGACACCAATAGATGATAAAATGAGATAATATCATTTAAGATGATTTGGACATATAGAAAGAAGATCAAAAGGAGCACTTGTAAAAAGGTATGAAAAACAAGATTTTGAAAGTATTAAAAGAGGTAGAGGATGACCACAAAAGTGTTGGAAAGAAACAATAAAGAATGATCTAGCATATGTTGAGTTAACAGATAACATGGTATAAAATAGGGCTTTGTGGAAATAAAGAATTCATCTAGTCAAGAAAACGCTTAGTTGTTGTTGTTGTTTTAGTTATATACAAGTTCAATAACGGGACAACCCTAAATAGGATAAAGTAAGTCATTGTGATAATTACTTTATTAGGTAGAAGAATTGGAAACAGAGATGCATCCTTGAGGACCATAGACCATCCCCATGGAGGTGGTGAAGGGAGGGCCCCGATTGGTAGAAAAAAACCTACAACTCCTTGGGGTTATCCCGCGCTTGGAAGAAGGAGTAGGAAAAGAAATAAATATAGTGATATTTTTATTCTTCGTCGCCGTAAATAGAAACAGAAAGAAAAAATAATGAATGATGTAGGCAGCAGTTTTTTCGTCTTTACAAAATTAAAAGAAAGGGGAGTAATCACTTGTGGCCCGTTCACTTAAAAAAAATCCTTTTGTAGCTAATCACTTATTAAGTAAAATTGAGAAGCTAAACGTGGGGGAGGAAAAAAGGATAATAGTAACTTGGTCCCGGGCATCCACCATTATACCTTTAATGACATCGATGGTTTTGCCATGGAAAGAGAAAACCAAATAAACTTGGATAAAAAAATATGAGAAACAAAATGTGAAAACTTATAAAAGGAGAGACTGACGAATGAAGTGTTAGAAGAAACAAGAGAATATTTTCAGTGTAAAATGCTAATATGGCGCCATGATCAAGCTCTGGTATCAAATAATCCATTTAGTTGAGCTTATCTAGTGTGAGAAAAGCTCGATCATTGTTTGTAGTCATACTGTTTTTAACTCAGACCTTTATAACGAAACAAGATGTGCATTTTAAATCGAGTGCACAGGAGATTGTCCATATCATGGAATATTTAAAACATGAACTTCCCTGCAACTGCATTTATAAGCAAATTTGTTTCAGCAGTTGGACTTCTTATGTGCCTATTGACGATCATGCGAAGCCGACTCATGTGGAGACACAAAAACAAATGCTCTATCAGAGAATAGGAGATTTTTCAACGCAATTAGATTCAACTCATGATAGTTATCTTGAAAGTGATAATAAGATGCTTGAAGATGATCATATTACTTTTAAATAGGTTGGAAAAATAAAATTATCGATTGATGAAAAGTATTTCAAATCAATCCTAAAGCTATTGAAGTCACTGTGTTCAGGAAAAGATATTAAACATACAATCGTTACCTTGTCTGTATCAACATCACGTATTATGTCGCGGATGACATCTTCATGGTTAGGGCCCACACAATCATCCGCTAGGGCGTCTCTTAGTTCGTCGATTTCTATGTACCCACTCTGATTTTTGTCAAAGTAAGTGAACGCAGAATTCAGGTGATCTTCACTGGTTATTTTCTTTAAGTGAAGTGATACTGTCACAAATTCCCCATAATCCAAAGAGCCATCTCCATCAACATCTGCCTGCAAAAGAGTAATAATAAGCCTTTGTTAAGACAAACGTAAAAATTTGCAATAAAAATTAATTGCATTCATAAGCTTGTCTGAGTTAAAGCACAATCGAGAGAGAGAGAGAGAGAGAGAGAGAGAGAGAGAGAGACTCACAGCATCCATCAGCATCTGGACATCTGGGTCTGGAACCGGCTGTCCCATCTTATGCAAGCCAAGTTTCAGTTCTTCAAAAGAAAGATTTCCATTGTTGTTGGTGTCCATCATATGAAACATCTGCTTTATGCCAGCAACTTGTTCCACGGGTAAATTTTCTGCAACCACCTGATTAAATGCATCAAACCAAAGATTAGAGTCGGTTTTGTCGTCGAGGTCATATCCACCTAATTGTAGATGCGTAGAAAAGATAATTTAGTTCATCTGAAAGACGACTTACTCTCAGTGCTCTCTTCTTAAATTTGTTCATTATAGAGAACTGCTTAAGCCTGGCCCTAACGGTTTCACCAAGTGGAATATTTGGTGCCATTTCGATATTCTTCAGCCAAGGATGCTCTGCATAACAAATGGATCGCAGAAATCAGATGAGTTCATTTTGGTCGATCTTGGTGTGCTCGTCTGGTAAAAACTGTATGAACAAGTTTTGGAGAGAATAGAGTGGAAATATCCCTAAATTTGAACTCATATAAAATGGAGCCACTGAATGAGTACAATCCGTGACTAAAATATTCAAAGATGGAGGTCTTCAAGTGTAACAACAGGTGTTCACCATTCACATATCTGTCATGTTGAGGAGACCAATCTTTCTGATAAAGGAGTTTCATAAGATTCATCGTGGAATACCGACCAAATTTTACATTAAAATTACGAAAGATCAAATCTGCAGGTCCGTATAGGCTTTTATCGTACACAGCTGGGTCCATTATGCTATAGTTTGTGTTTTGTTGGTGATGTTCAGTAGTAAATGATAGAGAAGATAAATACCCAGCACTTCCTGAGCTGTCATTCGGAGCTTGGGATCGGGTTGGAGCATACGCCTTACAAGATCTTTTGCAGAATCGGACACCTTTGGCCAAGGTTCTCTTCTGAAATCTATGACCGACTTAATGATAGCCTGTGCAACTCCCTCTTCAGTTTCTGAAAAACCGGAAGGAAATCACACTATGGAAAGATGAGAGAAAAGTCTGACAGGTGATCATGTTGTTAGCGTAATGTTGCCCTATCCTGGGAGGAAAATGAGACTATATGCTGTTATCCGCGTTGTCAAATATCCTAATGTTTTTCAAAAAATTAAAAAGTGCCCAAATATTTGTTATAATATTAGAGGTACTATATGGAAAAATGTCTCTCCATCTTACACATCTAGGCATGCCTCGTGGGCAAAAGGCGGCCATTAAAACAACCTCGTTAGCCCCCCAAGATTTACCCTTGTTATGTAACACTTCAGGTGATAGAAATCAAAAAGAAAAAACATCAATCTATAGAAAGAAAACAACAGCACCTGCCCAAAATGGGGGCACACCACAGAGCAGAATGTAGAGAATGACTCCTGCACTCCATATATCAACTTCTGGCCCATAATTTCGTTTCAGAACCTCGGGGGCCATGTAGTATGGACTCCCCACAATCTCCGTGAACCGTTCACCTGCACGGAATAGGACAACCATGATAGAGTTGCAACGTTTATGATGGACTACTGTCATTCTACTGCAATTTTCTTGATATATTGAGAATGAGGTTTTCAAGATTGTTCGTCCTACCTAAGATTGTGAGCGGGTTCCAAGGGTCATGGATGATGGGATCGAACCAGGATATAAAAGCTCTTTATTTCACCTCAAACCTTTTCTTTGAGAAAAAAAACTTATGTATATAAAGCGAAAAAGATCGTGAGTGAAGCAAAAGCTAAAATTTGGGAGGACTTATATAAAAAAACTTAACTCAAAAGAGGGTGAAAGAGATATTTTTAGGATAGCTAGGGCTAGAGATAAGAAAACTAAAGATCTTAATTATGTTAGATGCATCAAAGATGAGGATGAAAAAATTCTAGTGGCAAATGATGATATAAGAAATAGATGTTTTAATAAAAATAAAGATGTTAGTATTAGCTTAGGAGAGTTAGCCAAATCAGAAAAGTATATAAACCACAATTTCTGCTGACGTATTCAAAAGAATGAAGTCAAAGATGCTCTTAAACATATGAAGGGTGGTAAATCGGTAGGACCAGATAATATTCCTATAGAAGTTTGGAAAATACTAGAAAAAATAGGAATCACTTGGCTCACAAGACTATTTAATAAAATATGGAAAAACCAAAAGATGCCCGAGGAATGGAGAGCAAGTACACTTATACTCATATATAAGAACAAGGGAGACAGTCAAAATTGTTAGAATTATCGAGGTATCAAGTTAATGAGCCATACTATGAAATTATGGGAAAGAATTATCGAACGTATGTTAAGACAAGTATAAGTACAACAGAGAACCAATTTGGATTCATGTCATGTAGATCTACTATTGAAGCGATTCACCTTTTGAGACGTCTTATGGGTAGATTAAAAAAGAAAGACCTTCACATGATATTTATTGATCTAGAAAAAGCTTATGATAGGATATCGAGGGAGGTTCTTCGGAGAACTTTGGAAAAAAGAGGTATCCCATTGACATATATTAACCTTATAAGAGACATGTATGATAGTGCAAAAATATGTGTGAGGACTCATGAAGGAACGACAGACTTCTTTGAAGTTAATATTGGGTTACATCAAGGATCAACTTTAAGTCTATACTTATTTATAATGGTGATGGATGAGTTAACAAAACATATTCAAGATGAAGTACCTTGGTGTATGTTATTTGCAGATGACATTGTATTAGTGGAGGACTTTAAGGAAAAAGTTAATAGAAAATTAGAATTATGGAGAGAAACATTAGAAAGCAAAGGACTCCGACTTAGTAGAACATAGACAGAATATATGGAATGTAAGTTTGATCATTTGGTTACCTCAGAGGACATATAAATTAAAATTGGCACACATGCATCCCCTAAAAGGAAAGATTTAAATACCTAGGGTCAATTTTTCAGAGTGATGGAAGAATTGATGGAGATGTTACACATAGAATTAATGCTGGTTGGTTAAAATGGAGAGGAGCATCAGGTATTCTTTGTGATAAAAAGATACCATTAAAGTTAAAAGGTAAATATTATAGAGCAGCAATTAGGCATGCCATGTTTTATGGTTCTTAGTGTTGGGTAGTTAATCATCAACATGTACAAAAGATATCTATGACAGAAATGAAGATGTTGAGATGGATGAGTGGGCATATAAGAAAAGACCGTATATATAATGAGGTTATTAGAAACAAATTAGGAGTGGCACCAATAGAGGATAAAATGAGAGAATATCGTTTAAGATGGTTTGGACATATAGAAAGAAGATCAAAAGAAGAACCTGAAAGAAGGTTAGAAAAACTAAATTTGGAAAGTATTAAAAGAGGTAGAGGACGACCACAAAAGTGTTGGAAAGAAACAATAAAGAATGATCTAGCTTATTGTGAGTTAACTGCTAACATGGCACACGATAGGGATCTGTGGAAACAAAGAATCCATGTAGCCGACCCCATCGAGTATGGGAAAAGGCTTAGTTGTTGTTGTTGTATATATACCTATTATTCATGACAATCAAACAAGAATCATACGATTAATATCTTTCACATATGAGTATTTTCACTTTGCGGCCTAAATATATGATTCATCAAATTCATATACAAAAGAAGTTTCATGCAGTATGGTGGTAATCCCAGGATCAAGATCAGGATGCAACTGAGATCCTTCACTTAGGATCTGGCAATTTCATCCTTTAGAGTATCACAAGATTACAGGATCTTAGGAACCAACTCGGATCTTCACAACTATAATTGGGAAGCAGAAAGAAGAAAACCACACACATGCACTGAGGCACAAATGCATAATAAAAGCATAATGAAGTCTAACCAGGCTTGAAGAAAACTGAGAGCCCGAAATCAATAGCCTTGAGCGGAGCAGATTCTGATTTGTCGGCGAACAAAAAGTTTTCTGGCTTCAGATCTCGGTGCATCACCCCATGCTTATGGCAGAGCTGCAACCATCACTAATTAAAACTACACCATAAATGTTTTCCAAATGCAGCCACAGCATGAAGATTTTATGAGAAGGCAAGGTCTTTTCGCACCGATTTCTTTTCGGAGGCGTGAGTTATATTTTTCAAAAACTTTTAGAATTTTTTAAATTATACTCGTTCCATCGAAAAGTATTGTATAAGCATATGAAACAAGAGCACAATCCGGCTAATATATATATATCCTACTTAAAAATGAAGAAGACTAAAGATGAAGCTAAATCACGCTCTACTACTACACACATGTCAACACACTGCTATAAAACATGATATAGGTGAATTAAAATAAGAGTTGCTCGAATCGCCAGTCTTCCATTTCCGGTGACCCAGAATTACTGGAATCTCCGGCGTCTCCCATTTGTTGTGATCCAGAGTCCGCTATACAGTGACTGGCAATGGAATGCTGACTCTCCTTTCCAGGAACAAGGCCCGGCCAGAATCCAATGGCCCGAAAAGAGACTCACACGGATTCTTTTCGGGCCCTCTTGAGGCCAACGGAGGGGAAAATACCCAGAAACTCTTTCTCACTGTGTGCGCGTGTGTGTATGTTTGTGTTTTGCTGAAAGCTTGAACACTTTTCACAATGAGAAGAGAGACACAGAAGAAAAGGAGAAAGAAGCCCCACATTGAGATCTTCAAAATCCCATAGAAACAATACCAACAAAAAAGAGAAGCAGAAGAAGAAGGAGAGGAGCATTGGCCCGGGAGATTACCACTACGATCTCAACGATGGTACGAACAATGTCAGCAGCAGCACGCTCAGTATAGTGCCCACGAGCGACAATCCGGTCGAAGAGCTCACCGCCCTTGCAGAGCTCCATCACCAGATGGACGGCCTCCCGGTCCTCATAGACCTTCCGGAGCCTTACAATGTTTTCAGACTCCGGCAGGCTGTGCATGATCTCCACCTCCCTCCTCACATCCTCAACGTCTATCTCTGTCCTCAGCTTCCTCTTCGAGATGGACTTGCAGGCCAGCTCCTCCCCTGTCTCGACGTTCACGCAGAGGTGCGTGACACCAAACTCGCCTCGGCCAAGCTCGGGGCCTAACTTGTACCACTGAAGAACGTCGTCGCCGTCCGGGCTGTCAAGCACCCTTGGATAGTACTGGTGACTCCTCCTCCTCGTATTGCTGAAGGAAAATTGGCATTCAGATACTGACAACGGGCAGGAGAAGGTTTTGGACGGGCCGAAAGTGGACGTTTTCTTCTTTCTCTTTCTTTTCCCTCTCCGACATTCGGCCCTGGATCCACGAGGGTAGCTGCACATGTTCCCCATTAGAGAGAGAGAGGGGGGTGGAGGGGAGGGCTCTCCTCTCCCTTCTTCCTGCAGGAGAGAAGGGAGACGACGTTTGGTTGGGGCCAATGTTGCTGAGAAAGAGAGAGAGAGAGAGAGGCGGACGGGTACGACCAATGGACGAAGGCACGCGTTGGGCGCTGGTAGTTATGAATTTCTTCCAACGGTTATTAACGAATTGTGAAGGAAGGATCGTGGCTGGTCGGGCTCGAGGTGATCCTGATCCGAATCGATCTCCATTGGGGTTGTGACTGGAACCAAATTCGTATCAAACTGTGTCTACAGTTTCTTAACCAATAGGAAAGGTCTACCCGTTATTTACCGAGTGAATTGATGGGTCGGACTCGGTTCGGATCCCAGTAAGTGCAGTTCTGGCTCTCATTGTAGTGGGGTTGGGTAAATGAAACGAGCCGCTCGTGGTGCACCTCAGTTCAGTTCGGCATCTGCTAGTTTACGTTTGTCTCGCGTACTATACAAGCCGAACACGAGAATGATCGCTAACATATACAAGAACAATACGAACTCATGTCGTTTCATCGCTATTCGACTCATATACGAGAACAATCGCATTCTCATTATCTCTTTCCTCTTCTTCTCTCACCTCTCACCTCTCTCTTCTCCTTCCGATCTCTCTCTCATCCAATCTTCGACTCTCTTCCTTTTGATCTCAGGTGATATCCCCTCCTCTTATCTCATCTATAGGTGTGCACTCTAGGTGGTCTTTCTCTTAATCTAACCCTGTCGATACAGTTGGCCTGCTTCTCCTATGAATGAAAAAAGTAGTCAGGTTACCGTGGCTACATCGCCCCTTCTTGCTCAGTCTTATCCTTTGTCTTAATAGCAAGTCATCCATTATAATGGAGTAAATTCAAGATATATGACAAATGATGATAGTGGCTTTGACTACATATTCAACGATGTGTTTGTTGATTACAAGAAGAATGGAGCAAATAAGTTGTCAAAACTAGGCACTGGGTTGATATGCTAAAAGCATAACGGCCATTGAGAGAGGGTAATATTTATGGTTTTGTAGATGTTGAATATGTCGAAAGTAACCATAGGAATACATGCATAAAGAAATAATATGCAACAAACATAAACATGTCTCAATCAATAACAACCACACATCCAAATTAAGCCATAAATATATCATACAGAAAACACAAGTAAACAATAATCAGAAAAGGAACTTGTTTGTGCGAGTCGCCCTGGCGAACTTGCCTTAGAAAAATCAGTGCCTTGCTACAGAGTATGTATGAGTATCTGACTTTTCTCCTAAGATAAAATTTACACAACCTAAAGCCAGGTACCTTGCTTCAGGTTGTCCATACCTCAGTCGCCTTGGCTGGAGAGGAAGGAAACCAGGGAGCATCTATACAATCACAGAGAACACGGGCAAAGGGGAGACCAGAGAGGAGCAAAGAGTGTTAATCACATAAGTACGGATTAGAGAGCCATAATCCCTTATTTATAGACTATGTGGTGTATCACGGATCTCAAATTTGATTAAACTTATGCACCTCTCTGTCCCATAACTTTTCCTATGTAAACACATTAGACCGTTAGATCAAAAGTTTTTGTGTAAAAAGATACGCCGAAGACAATTCTCAAGCCAAGGCCTAAGTTGATCCTTGCCTAGCCAACACGTGTCTGGTCTAACTTATCCTCCCCAAGATCTTTCAACTAAAGTTCATGACCTACCAACTATATAAAAGGACATGTAGGTTTGTCTCATTCTTTAATATGAGACTAAACTTTGTCTTCTCTTAGTTCTCACATACTCAAGTCCCTCATGTGTGACTTTATACACTTTAGGGCTTTCACATATATCAATGATGCATCAATTGAATATTAAGATATACAAAATATGAATTAAATATTATTAAAGCACATGAGTTTAATTAATGTAACATTAATTAACATTAAATCCAACAATCCTCACAAAGTTTTGAAGTGTAAAGTGTCATTCCAAATCATCATCATATTATGCTTTTAGTAATGGTAACTTTCGGTTTAAACCATTACCTGAGTTATCTAATATTTACCCTTATAAGAACTAGGTGAACATATGTCTTAAACCTAAACATTGGTGTAAATGTGTTTATTGGTAACAACATAATAAAAGTCTATAGCGTAATCTTTAGAGGTGATGCATTAATAGCCATGCATCCATATCCTATAACATGATTGACTTCAGTGAGCAACCTAATTTCCCTATTGTGGCCTTATAATGTCAATCACTTAGTTGGACATTTCCAAGGATGTACTGTTAGCATCTTATCTTAGGACTCAATCCCATTGAGAAAATAATCTCTTGCTAAACCTATAGTCATGATACTTTAAGTTTATGGGGGACCGACACACAAGTATTAAAAGTATTACATAATGTAAAGTGTCATCCTATTCACCCAATAACTTATTAATACCACATTGAACATATTTTGTGGGATCTCCACTCAGTTAGGTTGGGTTACCACTACTTATAAATAACTCATTGGTTTCAGTCTCATCCCCAACCTATATTTTTCAACTAGGGCTAGTGATAGACCCTTAGTAAAATGATCGACTATGTTATCTTTGGATCCAACAAAATCTACAATCATAACTCAATCAGACTCAAGTGCCCTTACAAACTTTAGTCTCACTTAGATGTGTTTCCTTTACTTTTGATTGTACTTGGAACTATTGATCTTAGAAATTGTGGTCATGCTATTACAATGTACTGAAATTGTAGGAAGCGACTTCTTTACCATCAGTAAATTGAATATAAGTTCCTTAAGCTATTTCGCTTCCAATTCAATCTCATTTAAAGCACATAGTTCTACCTCAAAGATAGAATAGTCAAAATAATTTGTTTCATACATTTTTAGGTAACAATACCACAACCCATAAGAAACACATATTTAGTAACCTCATTACTCCAAAAATTCTTCGTAATCCAGCTAGCATCACTAAATCCTTGAATAATAGAAGGATGTTTATTATAATTTAGTACAAGGAAAATAGTTTCCTTCATGTAGCGAAGTACTCTGTCTAGAGCTTCCCAATGTATTCTATCTAGAGAATTGATATATCTACTCAACTTACACATAGCAAAAATAAGATCTAGTCGTGGAGAGTATCATAGTTGAGACATAGGAATACCACCCTCATTCTTATAGAAAGCATTAAATGAATCATATGGGATCTTATATAGAAGATACACTTTGAGTAACTCCAATCTTGATGAGAAACACATTTTTAAAGAATGTAGCATCATAGAGTTCAACTATTGTATTGACATCTATTCCAGATATATCAAATATAATGACTAACAATCGATACACATAGCTTATCTCTACGTAACCTAGAAATATGATATTTATAGTTTTAGGTCCCAATTTCTTTCTCTTGTGTTAAAAGATGAGTACTTCGTAGGACAAACCCTTCATCCTTATGCTTATGTCAAAGCTTCTCCTACATGTAGGCAGGTAACTCAAAACTTTGAAATAAAATATTAACCATATCAACAAGGTTTTATTCTTCCATTCATCTATCTCATTATCTCATTAGACTACAAAGAATATGGAGTTGTAACCTTATCTACAATACTTTGGTTTTGACAGTATTCTTGAAAGAGTTTTGAGGTATACTCCCCTCCCCATCAGACCTTAATCATTTAAGTACCTTCCCAATTTAAGTTTAGGTTTCATTTCTAAAGATTTGAATTTTTTTTATGGCCTCATCTTTACTTTTAAGCAAGTAAATCTAACAGTATCTATAATAAACATGATAAAATATCTTTTATTATCCCTAATTATCATTCTATTGAATTCACAAATGTTAGTGTATACCAAATACAAAAATTTGAATTTCCTATCAACCGTATATAAAGGTTTCCTAGGCTGCTTCACTTGCATATAAATACCACATTTGTATTTTCTATCTATGATAATTTTAGAGATAAGGTTTAGATTCATCATTCTTTAATAAATCAAAATTTATATGACCCAACCTAGCATGCCATACATCATATGATTTAATATTATTTATCGAAGAAGAAGAAGTAGTAGATGCTTTATTAACATTAAAATTCATATAAGAATTAACAACTAGTTCTACATAAATCTTAAACAAATCCTCTACATTATTCCAAAGAAACACCCATTACTAAGTTGTGTAATTACAACTATTACATTTACAATCTAACCTTAACCCTCCCTAATTAAGACAAAACTACTGAGAATATTCTCGTGAATCGTTAGAATATGCCTAATTTCTTGAAGAGTTAGGGCATTTCTTAAAGGAAACTTAAAGTCCATATGTCATTCGCCATTGACTTCTGCAGGCAAATGATCCCTTAAAGTCATAATTCTACTACAGATGGCCAGGTAAGACATAAACAAAGATCGGTTAACATATACGTGTACATTAACTATAGTGTCTACAATCTAGTATTGTAGCTCATAAATAAAAAGGTGGTAAGGTTTAAGAGATAAATACCCATCACTAGTAGCCATAGTAGTCACTATGTTGACCATAGCTCCTTCAGTAATTATAGGTTTCTTGACCTTTTTTTTTAGTGAAAGTCCCTCACCTAATGTCCAACTTGACCGCAAACCCATCACAATTTATTCTTGAGTTTCTTTTGGATCTTGGCCTTTGCCTATTTTCCCTTATAATCAGTAGGTTGTTTTCTTTTGATCGTCAGGTTTACCCTAAAGGCGCTATATATAGGCATAACGGGTTTTTGGATTCTATGATCTTCCTTTATTGCTATGTCAAATTTCAAGACTGAGGTATTCAATATTGTATTTTCAATCCAAGACAATCCACAAATCTTTCGTTGTCATACAAAGGGCAGAACTATAAATGTCGAAAAAGAACATTCTACAATGCCGACATAATACAATGGAAAAGGGTGTCCTTCTCCTTCCACTTAATGATCTAGTAGGGGACACTCCAACTTGATGAATGAATGCAGTTCTAACATAGTTAACAAAATTTTCAAATGTTACTGTCAACATTTAATGTGGGGACTGGAAAATGTTTTCGGCATCAAGGTCAAATCGACCTTCTGTTGGAGGGTCGCAAACGAATACATGTTTACTATAGATATTGATCTTTTTAAGATTATCAGAAGTAACTGTAGGAATACATGCATAAAGAACTAATATGCAACAAACATAAACATATCTCAATCAATAACAACCTCATATCCAAAGTAAGATATAAACAAACCGTATGAAAAATATAAAAGGATAGTAACAAAAAAAATAAACTTATCTGTGCGAGTCACCCTTATAGACTTGCTTTAGAGAAATCAGTGCCCTCCTACAAAGTATGTATAGGGCCTAACGTGCACGTGTGTGGTCTAACTTATCCTCCCCAAGCTCTTTGAAATAAGGTTTATGATCTACCAACTATATAAAAAGACATGTAGGTTTGTTTCATTCTTCAATATGAGACTAAACTATCTTCTCTTGATCTTTACATGCACAAGTCTCTCACACGTGACTTTTTACACTTTAAGACTTTCACATATATCAATGACACATCAATTAAATATTAAAGGATACAAAACATGAATTAAATATTATTAAATCACATGAGTTTAATTAACCTAACCTTAATTAACATTAAATCCAACAGAATGTAGTTGAAAGGATACATTAGCATTGTATCTTGAATAGCAAAAATCAATAGACAAAGAGGCTCACAAAAGAGACAAAGAGAAGTTATTGTAACCGCAAACATATTTTTTTGAAGTTGAAACGGTTAATTGTTAGCATGAAAAGACATACTTTTAATGTTAGAATGAAAATTTAGCGAGAGGAAATGAGTAGTTGAACAGTCAAGCAACTTTTGCATCTAATGGACCATCACATGTGACACACTTTCGCATTAAAAGATACCGCAAATGAACTATTCAACAACATTATATTTGCATATCATGCAGCAATTCAACTATTATATGTATGTGTGTTTTTTAATGTGTTAGAGTTTAATTGCATGTATAAGATGAACAAGTATAAGATGTATTTTTTTGAGATTGCGAGTTACACATAACCTAATAAGAATTTCTCTATCTTTCTCTTTCATGGGTGCATGGAAGAAACATAATTATCTTTGAGTATTGTAGTGTGGAAGAGAGTGATTTACCCCAAATAGAGATGAAAGGAACATAAAGCCGGTGAGCTTGCACAACTATTATTGATTAATCCATTTTAGAGAAAGCTTCACATAGAGATTAAGTTGTTCGACCTACCAGATGATGTTACAGCCAAAATAAGAGGGATAAAATTTCCAGCAGTTGGAAAACCATCCTATTTAGGGTCAACAGATGTAATTGATTATGTTTTTGTATGATCATTTTGAATCCTCAATTGACAACCTTGTGGGAGCAAGTAGTTCACCGTCATAGGTGTCGACCATCTAAAAAGTACATGAAGAGGGAGTTGTTGTTATGGGTGACAAATGACAATATAAACACACATTATGGCCAATGATATGGGGTGTCTTTAGGATATGATATTTCATCCTCATTAGGTAGTGTTGGTCATTTTCCTGACATTGTCTTTGTGTACTCGTATTGAGTGTTCGTGTGCTTGAAATATGTCCACTAGACTTCGAGAAGTCTACGATGACAAGATACCATAATTTATAGTACTATACATTGCTAGATGGATGAATATTGTTAGAGACGGTAACTCTCAATAACGAATCACGAGGGAGAATTTGGGAGAGTAGAGTGATATCCTATTTTTCTTTGTGGAGGACTAAGCATATGTGATGTGTATTCCCAGGTTTTCATATGTGAAGGCAATGTTGATGTCATTCTCCATTATATTAAACATTTGGTAAATGGTTCATGCAAATCTGACCTAGTGGATGCCCATGCCCGATATGGGTTAGGTCATTGCTACTCGATGAAACATTGCATTAGTGCTACGTTCTAAGGTTAGGTCAACAATGCTCCTATTTTTAGTGCGAAATGGCCTCGACCCACCTGTCTTTTCCTTTAAATGCATCTACTTAATTTATTTTATAATTTGTTATAGACACAAGTGGTCGATGAATCTGCAATTCAAGCTTTTTCCAACTTGGGAGTAGTATCGACATGAAAGGATTGCTAATTGGGATTTACCATATTGTATATATATTGAATATCTATTTTTGAGAGGATCTGGTGATGATATATATGATGTTGGGGATGGTTAGTTTATGTATTGTTGTAATTTATATCATTACCATAAGTTGTAATTTGTTTGTGAAATAAGTTATTAATTCATTTACATACACAAATGAGGAGGATCTTGCATCAATCATCCCATAACACCGAGAACTACGAACTGAGATTAGCAAACCCAAATCTGGACTCAAATAATGGAGACCAAACCAAGGAAGATAATGTGTTGGTTATAGAAGAGAGCAATAAGTGCTTTTTACAGAGATATAGAGAATCAAGGCACACAAACTGTTTGACTGGAATTAGTGGACAATGCAGAGCAGGGCCATCGGCATATATGAAGTTGGAACTACCAAGGGCTGGGAAACTTTGTGCAATCGTTGTTTGTAGTAGCTCATTGAAGCGCAGATACAAACAATTTTTTTATGGAGACACTGACAGCAAGCCAAAGGATTAAAGAAGTTTACGGTGATCGTATTGGGAGGGGAAGAGGTTCGGCAATCTTCTGGATCTCTGAGGTAGATGTCTATTTTTGGTTGTTCCAGTAATCAGATAGCAATAAAAATCTCACGGATACATAGAGAAGCTTGGAGACTCACAACGTTCTATGGGCTCCCTAACCGATATATGCATCAAGCTTCCTAGAATTCTCTTCAATAAATTGAGGTAGTTTCCAATCTCCCTTTGATTTGTTTCGATGATTAATGATATTTTATCTCTATAAGACATGCAAGGATGAGACTAGTACCCAACGGCTTAGGAGATTGAATGGTGGTACATAGTGTATAAGGTTGAAACAAAGTCTAAATGTTATCCTTGCATAGGAGGAAGCTTACTCGAAGAAACGTAACAAATACTTCTGGTTCAAATTCGGCAACTTTAGTTCAATCTTTTCATTCTCAAGCTTCTAGTCATAGGGGAAACTACTTGCTGCCATCTATTTAAGATGTACATGGACAACGGTGTTTTGAGCTACTCCAAATGGAAACATTAATCACCCATTATTTTCGTAACCTGTTTACTATTGATGGTGTGACTTCTTTCAATTCAACCATACTCATTGCATGGTTTCTTAGACAGAGAATGAGCTACTGGCCAGAACTCTTAATCATGAATAATTAAAAGAGGCTTTGTTTTATGTGAACCTATATGAATCACAAGGCAGAGATGGTTTGAATCAAGGTCTTTTTAGAAGTTTTGAATGTTGTAGGCCCTGAAGTGGTGCTATAATGCAAAAACATGGTTCAAAAGATATCATTCTCAAAGAACTTAAATGATCTGGTGGTTATTCTTATTCTAAAGAAGGATCAACCAACTAAAATGTTGTGTGTTATGCAATTAAAACTAAATGTTGTGCGCTGCGTTGAACATACCATTCAAGCTGAGACGTAGCATAAGGCAAGCTAAGGATACCAGGATCACCAATGGCCTTGATAATGTAAATAGTGATCCAGTACCGCAACTTCACGTTCCTGTTGTGTTTGGTATTTCCACTCATATTGTCATAGGCTCATGCTGTTGGCCTGATGGAGGTGGACCATCGTCGGAGCGTTATTTCAAGTCCCATGGCTTCCCAACGAAAGCAATAGCATGTCAACTTACCTAAAATGTTTTGTTTCTTTAAGAGATAATTTTGGCTCAAAGGACAAACCCCCATAACAGCGGGTCTCAATGTAAATACTGATATTTTTCTATATTATCGGGCCTTATATTATTAGAATAGCTAGGGCTAGAGATGAGAAAACTAAAGATCTTAATGTTGTTAGATACATCAAATACGAGGATGAAAAAATTCTAGTGGCAAATGATGATATAAGAAATAGATGGAAAAACTATTTTTATAAGATTTTTAATGAAAATAAAGATATTAGTATTAACTTAAGAGAGTTAGCCAAATCATAAAAGTATATAAACCACAATTTCTACCGACGTATTTAAAAAAATGAAGTCAAAGACACTCTTAAACATATTAAGGGTGGTAAATCGGTAGGACCAGACAATATTCCTATAGAAGTTTGGAAAATATTAAGGCAAATAGGAATCACTTAGCTCACAAGACTATTTAATGAAATATAGAGAAACCAAAAGATACTCGAGGAATGGAGAGCGAGTACACTTATACCTATATATAAGAATAAGAAAGACATTCAGAATTGTGTGAATTATCGAGGTAGGAAGTTAATGATTCATACTATGAAATTGTGAGAAAAAATTATTGAACGTAGGTTAAGACAAGTATTAAGTAAATAGAGAACCAATTTGGATTCATGTCGGGAAAGTCTACTGTTGAAGCGATTCACCTTTTGAGACATCTTATGGAACATTTTAGAGCAAAAAAGAAAGACCTTCACATGATATTTATTGATCTAAAAAAACTTACAATAGGGTACCGAGAGAGGTTCTTTGGAGAACCTTGAAAAAAAGAGGTATCCCATTGACATACATTAATCTTATAAGAGACATGTACGATGGTGTAAAACCATGTGTGAGGACTCATGAAGGAATGACAGGCTTCTTTGAAGTTAGTATTGGGTTACAAGCAATTAGTTTTAATCAACCAATATGCTTTTATCCTTAGGAATTATACCAAAAGCAACACGTTGGTCACTGTCACACTCCTTGACCACATGAAATGTATGGCCTTGAAGATAGACATCAACAAGTCATATGATATAATTTGGTAGGACTTTTTACAGATTATGCTTAAGCGCCTTTATGCATCTCACTCATTCGTGATTTTGTACATTTGAATGGTAAAGTTCTTGGGTCTATCTCAATGGGGCAGGCAACAAGGGCTATTTGTTTATGCTTTGCTCGTAGGGTCTAACTGAATTATTAACCAAGGGGGAACAATTGTACCAAGTTCATGGATGCAAGCTATACTATTTCTTATTTCATGTTCATTGGAAACTTTTTTTCTTCTTTAGGACTACTAAACACAAAGTAAGCTATGTGAAGCACATTTGGCCTATCAGTTAACTTCCATAAATCAGTCATCTACTTCAGTTCTAACGTGCACCAGGATGGCCCTTTAGGGAAATGATAATGGTTTTAAAGACATGCGTTGACTTACATGGGACTACTTATGCACTAGCAAAGCCCAACGAGGTATGAGATTCTGAAACTTGCATTTCTTTAATCTTGTAATGCTCGCCAAGCAAGTATGGAGGTTGTTGATGCAATGGAATCAGTTGTAGCTGAGATTCTCAAGGCCAAATAATGCCCAACCAAGGATTTTTTTTTATATGCATATGTGGGGAACTTGCATAGCTTCACATGACGTAGCATTCCCAAAGGTTATGATCTACTGAACAAAGAACTGCGGTGGTAGAGTGGTGATGGCAGATCTATATTGGTGTTTAGGGTATGTTTGCATCATGGAATCCTGCAAAAATTCTAGAATTAAGATTTTTAGAAATAAAGATTATAGAAAAAATATTTTGTGAAATAAGATTAGAAGTGTTCGTATAACAAGTAGAACTAGAACAATCAATGCTACAATTATCAATTCTATGTTTACATATATGAGAAAATTGCTTCTGAGCTTAAGTCTAAGTGAAATAATAACATGGTTAACATTCTTATGCTTATTTGGAAAAGCTTATGGGATTAACAATAAAGACCATCAAAGATGCTCCCTATTGTTTTATACAACCACAACATCCTAAACAAAGGCATTAGTATGAACGCCATTGGACAACATACACGTTATTGGTTTGCATAATTACATCTTAATGCAACATTGACACTGCATAAATGTTCAATGGCAAAGAAGAAACAAAAGAAAACCAATGTAAGATTCCCTTTCGTTAGTGGTTGTAGCCCTAATCTTGCAACAATCAACTACTGTCCTCCAACAGTGTACCAACTAAAAGCAAACCAACAAAAACACTTACAACAATAAGCGGTATCAAGCATCCCGATCCAGCAAATGCTAACCCCAAATTGGGTTTCAATCTGAACCACCAAGCAACATAAGAAAGCAAATCTTAACACCCAACAATCACAAAAACAAGAAAAGGGAACCTAGAAAACCCCATTTTGGTGAAATATATCAAGCAATATCTCTAAAATTCTAATAAATATGCAACCTGAAGGGCAATAAGAAGTTACATCAAAGGGAATTCATGTTTTCTCGAGTAGTTTAGGAACATGTTTTGAGAAAGAGAGAGAGAGATGATAATCAGTGTCAAACAAAAAGAGGAAAGAGGCTTCCACCAAACTTGGTGGAAGTATATGATCAATTTTCTAGGCACTCACCTAACTTGGTGGAAGTATATGATCAATTTTCTAAGGCCTTTTCACATGAGTCATCGAGTCAAGTATTTGCCTCATGGCCACGAAAACTAGAGGTAGGTGGATTTTTTTTTGTTACAAGAGGAGGCCGAAGCCTAACACACACACCCATACCCCTTAGGAGTCGAACTCCCACCAACATCAATGGCCCTAGAGCACCCTGTTGTTGAGCTAACACTCTTGGTGAGACCTAGGCAAATTTTTAGGTTCGGCAGAGCTATGTATTATCAGCCTAGGGTTAAACCATGGTATTATATCCTCTTATTAATTTTTATAAAATTTTGGTCGGCTTAAGCCCCACCTCAGCCCAATGTAGAGGCATCGAGAGCATTAGCTCAATGGCAAGGCACTTTAGCACCGTTGATGTTGGTGGGGAGTTTGACTTCCAAAGGGTGTACTACAACAACAACAACAACTAAGCCTTTTCCCATACGACGGAGTCGGCTACATGGATTCTTCGTTTCCAAAGATCCCTATCATGTTCCATGTTAGCAGTTATCTCCCAATAGGCTAGATCATTCTTTATTGTTTCTTTCCAACACTTTTGTGGTCGTCCTCTACCTCTTTTAATACTTTCCAAATTTAGTTTTTCTAACCTTCTTACAGGTTCTTCTTTTAATCTTCTTTTTATATGTCCAAACCATCTTAAACAATGTTCTCTCATTTTATCCTCTATTGGTACCACTCCTAATTTGTTTCTAATAACCTCATTATGTATACGGTCTTTTCTTGTATGACCACTCATCCATCTCAACATCTTCATTTCTGTCACAGACATCTTTTGTACATGTTGATGATTAACTGCCCAACACTCATAACCATAAAACATGGCAGGCCTCATTGCTGCTCTATAATATTTACCTTTTAATTTTAATGGTATGTTCTTGTCACAAAGAATACCTAATGCTCATCTCCATTTTAACTAACCAGCATTAATTCTATGTGTAACATCTCCATCAATTCTTCCATCACTCTGAAAAATTGACCTTAGGTATTTAAAACTTTCCTTTTGGGGAATGCAATGTGTGCCAATTTTAATTTCTATGTCCTTTGAAGTAACCAAATGATCAAACTTACATTCCATATATTCTGTCTTTGTTCTACTAAGTCGAAGACCTTTGCTTTTTAATGTTTCTCTCCATAGTTCCAATTTTCTATTAACTTTTTCCTTAGACTCCTCCACTAATACAATGTCATGTGCAAATAACAACACCAAGGTACTTCATCTTAAATATGTTTTGTTAACTCATCCATCACCATTATAAATAAGTATGGACTTAAAGTTAACCCTTGATGTAACCCAATATTAACTTCAAAGAAGTCCGTCGTTCCTTCATGAGTCCTCACACATGTTTTTGCACCATCATACATGTCTCTTATAAGGTTAATATATGTCAATGGGATACCTCTTTTTTCCAAAGTTCTCCAAAGAACCTCCCTCGATACCCTATCATAAGCTATTTCTAGATCAATAAATATCATGTGAAGGTCTTTCTTTTTTAATCTAAAATGTTCTATAAGACGTCTCAAAAGGTGAATCGCTTCAATAGTAGATTTACCTGGCATGAATCCAAATTGGTTCTCTGTTGTACTTGATACTTGTCTTAACCTACGTTCGATAATTCTTTCCCATAATTTCATAGTATGACTCATTAACTTGATACCTCGATAATTCGCACAATTTTGAATGTCTCCCTTCTTCTTATATATGGGTATAAGTGTACTTGCTCTCCATTCCTCGGGCATCTTTTGGTTTTTCCATATTTCATTAAATAGTCTCGTGAATCAAGTGATTCCTATTTCTCCTAGTATTTTCCAAACTTCTATAGGAATATTATCTGGTTCTACCGATTTACCACCCTTCATATGTTTAAGAGCCTCTTTGACTTAATTCTTTTGAATACGTCGGTAGAAATTGTGGTTTATATACTTTTCTTACTTGGCTAAATCTCCTAAACTAATACTAACATCTTTATTTTCATTAAAAAGATTATAAAAATAGTTTTTCCATCTATTTCTTATATCATCATTTGCCACTAGAATTTTTTCATCCTTGTCTTTTATGCATCTAACATAATTAAGATCTTTAGTTTTCTTATCTCTATCCCTAGCTATCCTAGAAATATCTCTTTCACCCTCTTTTGAGTTGAGTTTTTTATATAAGTCCTCCCAAATCTTAGCTTTTGCTTCACTAACGGCCTTTTTCGCTTCCTTCTTTGCTTTCTTATAAGCTTCTAAAGTTTCACTAGTTTTCTTAGCATAATGTAATTTGTAACATACCCTCTTTGCCTTG
Organism: Brasenia schreberi; assembly: GCA_036023115.1. Lineage (NCBI taxonomy): Eukaryota > Viridiplantae > Streptophyta > Magnoliopsida > Nymphaeales > Cabombaceae > Brasenia > Brasenia schreberi. Next base: position 38,814,725 of record JAYKKT010000092.1, on the reverse strand, counting down.
ATTTTATTTTGTACTACTTCACTCCACCACCAAGCTTCTTTTTGTGCCGGTACACCTCCCTTAGATACCCCTAATACATCTTTTGTCACTTTCCTAATATGTATAGCCATATTGTTCTACATATCATAGGGTGTGCCAACATAATTCCAAACATCTCCTTGAAGGACTTTCTGTTTAAATATATCTTCTTCTCGCTTTTGAGGTTCCACCATTTAGTCCGAATAACTCGATGCACTCTTTTCTTCTTTGTCTATTTTTTTATTTGTAAATCCATAACTAAAAGTCGATGTTGGGTGGTTAAGCTTTCTCCTAAAATTACCTTACAATCTTTATAACACGCTTTATCTTTTTTTCTACAAATAAAGTAATCAATTTGTGTTTGTGATAAGCCACTCTTATAAGTAATTAAATGTTCATCTCATTTTTTGAAGATTGTATTGACTATAAAGAGATCAAATGCCATAGCAAAATTTAAAATCTCCCTACCTTTCTCGTTTATATCCCCAAAACCAAAGTTTTCATGAATCCCTTGATATCCTAATGCCTCTTTACCGACATGTCCATTTAAATCTCCTCCTAAACAAATCATCTCCCTTTGTGGAATCTTTTGAAACACCTTATCTAACTCTTCCCAAAAAACAGTCTTTATACTATCTTCTAGTCCTACTTGGGGTGCGTAAGCACAAACTATATTCAAAACCTCTGCTCCTAACACTAATTTCAACGTCATGATTCGGTCACCATATCATTGTATGTCTATTACACTCTCCTTTAAATCTTCATTTATGATAATACCAACTCCGTTTCGAGCCTTTTCTTTACTTGAGTACCGTAATTTAAAACCTATATCCTCTATCTCCTTTGCTTTTTCTCCAACCCATTTTGTCTCTTGTAAACTCCGAATCATAGTATCTACCACCTCCATTAGCTTACCCGATAATGTTCCGATATTCCAAGAACCAATACGAATCTTACCAGAGGGTGTAGACATTCTAAAATAAAAATTTGTGAAATAAAAGTTGGTATTACACTAGCGACTTCTACTTCCTACTTTTCTGGAATAGGAGCCTAGTGAACTCCAAAGTACTATTTTTGGTGTTTGCATAAAGCCGAAACTCGACCTTAGAAGTTCCAGCTCAAGTCAATTTTTTCGCAACACAAACAAGGCCTTATGGGGTGTTTGAGTCATGAGACTTTAGACTAGTTATAATTTTCACCGTAATCAACTAGGTCCTGGTGTGTAGTATATCCCTTTATTAGTTACATTTAGTTTCCTGTTATTTCGCATTACAATCCCATTAATCGCATTTGATTAGTCCATGCATGCATTTGACATCTGGTTTTCCAACATTCAACCATCATCAGATCCTTTGTTTAATTAGTTTTCTGCATACATAATTGTCCTGCAGCAGGTTTCGGTTGGTACCAGTTAGTCTTCTTTCTCGTCCTTAGTTGCATTAAACAACCCTAACATTAACTATTTAAACCTGGTTTGGATTAACCTAACATGCGTACATTAGTTTTGGTTTGCTAGTTATCACTACATGATTTTAGGCATTCTATTCATTATCTAGCAACTCGTCTTAGCCATTTACTGCATGATAGTCATTCCAACTATCAACTAACTATCCGTTCATTAACTGTATCACCATCATATTAGTTACTCATCTGCAGCCTTACTTTAGTTAGTACATTAGCTATATTTACCAATTGATTTAATTCTGCTGCATATATATTGTGAGTCAACCTTGCATCCCAAGTTGCATTTAGTACAGCCCAAGTTACACAACAGATCAACGTGTACGTTAATTCCCTTTTTGTTAGAATCCCCTTAGTTATTTGTTTAATATAGCCCCCCCTAGTTATCTTATATCATTTAATCCCTTTAGTTAGTACATTAGCTATATTAACCAAAAATTTGTGTACAGGTGTAGAATCAAGGCTTTAGTCATCTACTGTCACATTAAATATGGACTGTAATAATCAAATTTGTTCAGCAGAAAAAGAAAATCAATGTGCAGACTGGTTGGCGAAGGTTGGATTCTCCAATCAGTTAATTGACAAAGAGTGGGAATCACCATGAGGACCAATCGTTAAACTGATGGAGGAAGACAATATGGGCATAATGGCCCAGTCTGTATAGGTCGGTGACATCACTTGGGCTGTGCCAAAAAGAAAAAAGTTACCGGCACAAGCTATCAATTATTTTACCCTTGTCGAATAACGCAACTGTTCTTGGTGTCAAGTTTAAACTTAATGACTAGGTTTTTGCCATGGTGCGGTTCAAGAGGGGCAAGAAGAATCACTGCCCCTTATTCTCTTTCCCTCATCCTTACAGATCCCCATGCTCTTCCCCATCACCCCTTCTTTTGTCTGTTCTCTTCTTCTATTTCTGCTATGTTTCTTTTGTTTTCTTCCTATTTTCAAGATAGATACAGCTGTCTATTAACACGAACACGAATGAATGCAAATGAAACGAAGCTCAGCTCGTTGAGAACAAACTGCTCGTCAATGTGTCCCGACATGAAACAAAAGCTGTTCTGTTTGGCTCGTATCAAACACGAGCTGATGAACCAGTAAACGAGCCGGGCTGCAAACAGCCACTATTCGGCTCGTTCAGCTCGTTTACCAGCCCCACATTTTACTATTTCGATACCAGATCTAGACTGAGGTCCTGTCAGGTCGTCCACGGCGAAAGTCACACCCAGATCCTATAAGTAAAATCAGAACCATATAAAAAAAATTCCACTTTTCGACGATTGGCCAAGCCATGCATGGCCCTATATCGAACTCACGACCTTCACCTTGTGACTCGAGTGCCTTAGCCAGGTGAGCTATCGCTATCAGTGCATCATTGCTTACACTATTATTTATTTATCTTCAATTGTTCTTGCCTTTTCATGAAGTTGCTTTTCTGTTCTCCCCATGTAGAACGAAGAAAAAGAGCGACGTATCAACAATTCCTCTTCTTCAGAAAGGATGAATACATATATCGAAGATATGAATGTCTTTCCCCACCTTCTTGTCAAGCACTCTTGGTATTAAAATGGATCTCTAAATCACGGTGTAAAACATTATTGACAACTATCATGTAAAGTATAAAGTATTTGCTTACTATATAGCATTCAAATCATCCGTGTGCATTGATTGCAAGTTCTCAAGTATTGTACTGTTGAGGCCAGAAACTGACTTGGTGGCGATCAATTGCAAGGGAGACAAGTCTCACGGCATTGTGCAGGTGTGTGTGTGTGTGTGTGTGTGAGAGAGAGAGAGAGAGAGAAAGTTCGTAATGTTACTAAGAAAGTAGCAAATGTATCTCAACTTGTGAGGTGAAGCAAATTATATCCCTCACCGCAGTGAAGGATTACAAAGGGAAATTTCCCTTGCTAAGTCTATTTTTTTCTTCTTTGGTAATGGACGGCTAGGACATGATATTGGATGCAGGCCATCATATGTTAGATAATGCAACCATTCACAAGCCAAAGTTGCTTTGACATTTTTTTCTAATTCTTAAAAAATGTTAAAGCCAAAATTCACGAGTCAGGTAGTGTCTTCTAGCAGAAACGTGCCCAAAGGGTGTCCATGTCACACAAAAGTAATAAGATATTAAGGAGATGCAAGAACTAATTAATCCTCAACCAGTCAATTGGGAGATATGGCTGGGAGTGAAAAGCTTGGGAAATCTAGGAATTTCATTGTTTTTGAGTTTAGTAGCATCTAATCAACTAAGGTAAAAATCATACACCCAATTCCATGGCTTTCCTTCCTAGAAGGTTATCTCGAATCAAGCTTCAAGTTAAAACTCATGATTAGATACTAAGTGGCATGTAAGTGCTAGTGGGTCAATCTAAACATGATCAGTTTCGAACGAGTTCAGCAGTTGCAACCAAAACTGAACCAAGCCAAGAACCGGACCATTGAAATCGGGCAAAAAGATGGACCTGAAACTAAGGAACACCCAATTCCCAAAACCACAACCGACAAACCACCATTTTCTTATATTTTTAATTTTATTTTTAATATTAAAACCTTTTATATTTTCTCCCTGGTTCGGGACAGTTTGAGACTCAAATTGAAACTACAACCAGGGGTTCCAAACTGAAACTGGAATGGGTCCGACCTCAGTACGATTCTGATTCTTGATTCCTAGTAAACGGGAACTGGCCATGTCTAGGTCTGCCTATCCACAGCTTGCCAATGAAAAAAAGGTAAGGTGAAAGATCCGAACTTAGTTTTCTTTATCTTTTAATTTATAGGTAAATAACAAGTTTCAGAGTTTGTTTTCACAACAGATCCATAGCATTCTGAACCCATATGAGACAGAGTGTCCACCTAAACAAACAAAGATCCATAGTACGATCTTCTCCTAGGGATAAGTCAAATGCGGGCAGGGCTCGGGCCGTCAAAATTGGGTTCTGTTAGATTGGGTTCTGTTAGTTCTAGGTCAACCAGAACAACTGGTTTTAAACTGCCGGTTCCAGTTTTCCTGAAACCAGGAATTAGAATTGAATCGGGACCTGAACAGCCCTGGTTTCAGTTCAGAGCAGTCGGTTCCAGTTCTGGTCACTGTTCGAGTCTTAAATTGCTCATGAATAGAAAAACTACTAAAATTTTGAAACTTAAAAAGGAATTAAAAGAATATGGAACCGGCTGTGTGGGACCTCCACTTTCAGTTTTGGCACTGCCGTGGCTCGGGTTCCATGGAAGGTGGAACCAAAACCGAACTGGGTGAACCACGGTTATGGGTTCAGTTTGACAGATTTTGGCTCTAGCTGGTTCTTGGGTCTGCCAGTTACGGTTGAAACCACCGTGCTGATTCCAAAAAGGCCATTTCTAGCTTTGGTCTAGGTTAACCTGGATTTGACCCAGACTTGAGGTGACTTGACCCGAAGACAACCTGTTGAGCCAATTTCTCGCCACTAATAGGAGCTGGGAGTGCTTTCAGCCCGACCAGCAAAGCCTACGCGTACAAGAGGTAAGAAACTTCAATGTTTAGATTGTAAGATTCTCAACCACCCGTTTTCAAAACTTTAAGCTGTTGGGTTCTTTTGATTATTGAAGTTAAAGTAGAGGAAGCCAGCCATGAGTCACCTATTCTACTCTTCGGTAGAAGCAATTTCCGGCCGGTTGTCTTTTCTCTTTATTATCTGAGAAGTCACGAGCCAATTTTTGACATTTGAGCAACTTGCTGTCCGGTTCTTCTTTCACTAAGAAATATGTGATCAAAATTATTTTAAAAACCCAATGACACATAATATACATATATATATATATATATGTATGTATATATGTATATACATATGTATATATAAGAGCTTGGTATAAGTGAGTAACAGTATTTTAAGTTTAAATATACTTCATTGAAAATGTAACTTTTTGCTTTTTAAATTTAGATCTCTATGATCCATCTTTCAAGTTAGATGACTGAATGTTATATATAGTAGAAATTTTTGTTTGAGTTGAATGCACAACTGTTTGAACTGTGTAATGCCAGTCAGTTCCATTATCACAAAGTTGCGCCTAACTCGACTTGGTTTCAAGAAGTAGCCTGAACCGTGAAATGACGTTGTATAAAGTGTTATGCTGCTAAGAAGGTGGTGGAGTACCGACCCTAGATCATGAGTCTTAATAAGACGACTTTTTCATTTAATAAGTATTACCGCCAAAAGTGATGACTCAACTCCTGAAATGGAATGGGGTATAAAAGTGTCTCATAACCGTCATTCTTAAGAGAAAGATGAGTGGATAGGGCTTAAAGTGTAAGATGGTGAAGCACTCGGTGTCCACAAGAAGACGTTGAGGGAACTACATAGGGAAGCAAGACAAAGAAAAAGTAAGAAAAGATAATTGTGATTGTGTTATTGATCCATTTTTCTTAGTTATAAGTGTTATTTATAGACTTTCATCAAAACAAGAGAGCATGTGCCGATCTTCTCAAGTGTGACTCCCAATAACCCCCTACTTCTTTTCGCTGCCACACTAACTAGAACGTGCTAAATGAATGACTCAATGATCTCCATTTTAAGACCAACTCAAAGTGATGAGAGCACTTTACATGTTCATATTCTCGACCCCTCGAGAGCCAGTTATCCCTCTTTTTTCAAGAATTTTTACCTTCTTTCATGTGCCCTCCATCTCTTTTTAATGTCAACACATGCCTCCTTATGACTCCATGCTTGCAATTATCGAGGGTATGAGTCGTATCCAAATTGATTTCATGTAAAAAGGGTATTGACATATTTGTTTCTTTAGCGCAATTATGGGATCTTGTTTATTTATATTTGAAATATATAAAGGTAGCAACCCCTTCTTACTTTTCATGCTTATGCAAACTCCTTCAAGAAAACCCTTTCTCTTGCCTTCCTCCTTGCATGGTTTCTTTTTCAGATAAAGTCCCTCCTACTACTACAAAATCAACTCTTGGTCTCACTGATTTTCATATTGGAGAGTTGCCATTAACTCGAGACGACTTTGCAATGTCTCGTTATCCAAACTTTAACCTCCCTTGACTCACAATCAATCAATTGTATATTGATTGTGTAGATAGAGTTACAAACTAGAAATATCATCTTTGAATGCAATGGGATATTCTTGACCTCATCATACTATCTTTTTTTGTCATAAAAATTGATTACAAACTTCTTCATTCTTTTATGTCTTTATGCATCTTTGGGTACAACAGCTTTTAATTCTCTTTTATAATGATGTCTCCCACCATATTGGATGTAATAGCGATCATTGGTCTCCTAATCAAAGGCCTTGACCCTACAAAATCAACTTTTGGTCTTATTGATTTTCATTTTGGAGAGTTGTCATTAACGCGAGATGACTTTGTAATGTCTCATTGTCCAAACTTTATTCCCCCTTGACTCACAATCAATCAACTATATATTGATTGTGTAGATAGGGTTATAGAATAGAAATATCGTCTTTGGATGCAATGGGGTATTCATGACCTCATCATACTATCTTTTTTTGCCATACAATTTTATTACAAACTTCTTTATTTTTTCATGTCTTTTTTCATCTTCAGGAACAACCGCTTTCAATTTTCTTTTGGAATGATGTCTCCCACCATATTAGATGTTCTAGTAATCATTGGTTTCCTAATCAAAGGCCTTGACCCTACAAAATAAACTCTTGGTCTCATTGATTTTCATATTGTGGAGTTGCCATTAACTTGAGACGACTTTGCAATGTCTCATTATCCAAATGTTATCCTCCCTTGACCCACAATCAATCAACTATATATTGATTGGCTAAATGGAGTTATAGACTAGAAATATTGTGTTTGGATGCAATGGGGTATTCATGACATCATCTTACTATATTTTTTTAAAATACAATTTGGTTACAAACTTCTTTATTCTTTCATGTCTTTCTGGATCTTCAGCTAGAACTACTTTCAATTCTCTTTTAGAATGATGTCTCCCACCGTATTGGATGTTCTTGAGATCATGGGTCCCCTGATCAAAGGCCCTGACCCTATCTCCTTGGCCAACCAATATTTTCATATCTCCAAACATGTGTTAAAGTTTTCCTGGGTTGACTTTATTTATTGACATTCAGATATTGGACTTATGATAGATGAAAAACACCATGCTTTCTTATTGTTGTAGTTTTATCATTTTATCACGTATATTCGTGAAACCAAAGTTAACAATGAGTTTGTGGTATATCTCTATCATCATGTCCGATACAAAGTTATCACTTGTCCCTTTTTTCTTGGTCATGATTTATTATTCGGCAAATTTTGCTCTCAAAACTCTCTAGAGTGGTCACTCTACACACCTCATAGGATATCCATTGTGGTTTCTTCAACTCTATATTCATCTATAGTTTTCATATTTTAGATTCGCACACCTCCCCCTTTACCAAATCATTGTTGATACATTAGGATTTGCTCTAAGCCTCATCCTTCCAACCTTGATTCATTCTATAGATATCATCACTCGGTTGCAGTTATGTCACCTTCCTTCCTCCATACTTTAGTTCTCCTTAGTCTACTTCTATTGTCGTATATAAGAAAGATTTCTATAGAATCATATTGTCAATATTCTTTTTTTTTCTGATTCTTATTTTGAGTCTCTTGAGCATCTTGTTTCAACCTAATTATCATACAAGCCTACTTTGCTCATTGCCTCGTTTGTCAATTAGGGTCTCAGTAGGGCTTGCCAACTACAGAATTATTGGTTGACGAGGATAACCAACAAGGACTCACTTTTCTACTTTTTTACTCATTCCATTACTTGGGAGAGACCACATAATTCTTTTCTTGATGGACGACTTTTCATATAGAGATGACCAAGGTCTTGATTGACAAATATTGATCAAGGCTCACCGATTACATCATGGATGTGGACACTAGCAATAATCCTAAGTCTTGACACAAACATCTCTCTCTATATTCTTTAACCTCCTCGGTCGATCCTTCCAACCTGTTTACCTCACTTCCTTACCATGAAAATAGCTTTAGAATGTATTTCTTCAACATAGACTACTAGGAGCAAGACACGATGAAGAGAAAAAAATATACCTTCTTAACCCATTGTGATAAAGGATTGGACTAATGACTTTCAAGACCATAACTAAAGTTGTTGGTGAAGGATCTTTATTCTCCCTTGAATCATGTAATGATCAAGTTCTACAACATCTTGAATAATAAGTAGCAGATTCTGAAATATCTTCTTCCATGCTGGAGAGGTCTTCCTCTATTGTATTACAGGATATCTTATCTTCTATGATCCAACACCATCATACTAAGCTTTCTTTTTCTACTACTCTAAATGTGGTTGGTCATGGTTTGTATATGATATATACCTCTGAGATACAAACCTTCCTTCTAAGTTGGAGAAATGAGTGGAAGAAGTCTCTTATATTTGTGTTAGGATCCGTGAACAGCTCGACGCCTATCATAGCCTCCAAGTAGTTGTTCAAACCCAACTCGCTTCCATAGTCGATCGAAAGGAGTGTATTTGTTCCTTCTCTTGATAAGTTGTTGATGTTGGGGGACTTCATCATAATTCTATTACTCGGGTAGAGATGTCTTCGTGTATTACCAATTTCAAGAGTAAGAAATCAACCCTCTAGACTGAAATTTCATCTCTTGAAGAACAACTTGAGATTCTCGATTGGCATCGCCACAAACTACTTATCAAAACTTCTTGGGTACAATCTGATTTCATCTCCCTCTACACATCAACCCTCTACATATGGTTGCACAAATCGATGTCGACAGAACATTGCCTGTTCTATCTATAAAATGTGATTGAGACTTTATCTTTCTTCATCAAACTTTTGCCACCTCTCTGCATTCTAAAACCCAACTTCATCCAAAATTCTGACCTCGGATTATCATGTATTCCAACTCAATGACTTGAATTATTTCCTTCTTTGCACTCTTGTATCCATTAAAGAGGGCTTTAAGATTGTTGATGAAATAATTGTCCCAAAAATATTTCCTCTCTACGCAAGTTGGTATCGATCGATCATGTTCCAAAAGACCTTTGCACTTGGCCAAAACCTTCCAAGGAATACCTCCATTGGTTGGATCGAGTGGGTGCCCAACATGCACACAATTGGTACAAGATGAGAATCTTTGTCCTTGTATAGTTATCTTGAGTCATTTTTCCTACTAATCTCAATTTTCTCTTCAGCTTCTTAGGTTTCTGGTATAGGAAAATCAATTGTTTTGTTTTGTTCTTTCGGTGGTTTTGAACTTCATTCTTTAAGTTATTTCTCTTTTTGTTTCTCCTTTCTCTCTAAGAATTTATCCTATAGAGGATTCTTGAAAGCCAATGTATGTCATTTAAGAGAAGTGACCCAACACAAACAAGTCAACTTTCTTCTATTATGATAGTGTAAGTTTATAGTCTACCCAAACGGCATAATGATCGCAAAGGAGTATTGTGTCATTGTTGAGGTTTTGTTTTCTAGGTATTCGTTTGATTTTTGTTTTTTTTTCTTTAGTACTCTCTTTCAGGATATATGAAGTTTTATTTCCCAACTTATAAATGGGAAGACACCCCTCCTAGTCCATGATGGTTCTTCAATTGTTGGATATATCTTTATTTTTTTCTAGTAGAGCCTTCTTTTTCTCTTAGGTTACCACATTGTTGACTTTATACAACAAGAGTTCTTTTTAGGTGGAGTTATCTATCAATATGCTACTCCATCTAGAGTTTGATAATAATTCTTTCATCTATTAGATCATGGTAATTTCGTAGCTTGATAAATCTCAGAAAGACTATCATGCTTTGTTCACATCTCTCCCACAAAGTAGTAATGATTTTTATACTCTCAAGATTTGTTGAACTGAGTTGGTGTGTCACCCTTTGGTAGAGGCAAATTTGAGTTCGTAAGAAACAATGAGACTAACAAAGGTGAGTGCTATTATGTTCGAAAAAAATCAGTCAAGATTGGTCAAGTTGCTTAAGCAATATAAGGATTATTTTGCATGGGAATATCATAAGATGTTGAAGTTATCTCGAGACTTAGTTGAACCATTTTATTGAAAGCAGGGATGAAACCTCACATGCAACTGATGAGAAGATTTAAACATGATTTGCTCTTGACAATCTAACAAGGGATCCAACATCTTTTGGAGGTCAAGTTCACTAGAACAACTCGGTACATAGACTGATTATCTAATATTGTTCCTGTAGTTAAGAAAAATGGGAAGTTATGAGTATGCATTGATTATCATAATCTCAATTTGGATACTCCAAAAGATGAATATGTTATTCCTTCGATGCATCCGCAAACCCATGGGATTATAACCAAATCAAGATAGACAATGAGGATACCCATCAAATGATGTTTTAATGCACTGGGGAATTAGGGATTTATAAATGGATAGTTATGTAATTTGGACTCAAGAATGTTGAGGTCACATATCAACAAGTGATTAATTATATTTATCACGATTTAATAAAAAAAAGTATGAAGATATATAGATGATATTGTGATCAAGTTTGGATATTTTGAACAGTTTTTTTTATCTCAAACATGTTTTCCAATGAATATGAAGGCAACATTTAAAAAAGAATTCTAAGAAATATGCTTTTGCAATTTCTATTAGACATAGGTTTCCTAGTATACAATAGAGAATTTGAAGCCAACTCAAACAAGGCCAACGTCATCATTGATGTAAGACTGCCCAAGACAAAGAATGAGTTATGAAGTTTGATTGGGAAAGTTAGTTATCTACGACACTTCATTGATAACGTCATAAAGAAAATTGGCCCTTTAATAACGTTAATCAAGTTGAAGGATGCAAATGATTTTGTTTGAGGATAGAACAATAGCTCACATTCAAAAGAATAAAAGATACTTAGTGAAACCGCATGTGTTGGTGCCCTCAACTTTTGGAAAGTCGTTGAAACTGTATATAGCCATGACAAAAAAATTTATCAGCACCCTTTTGGCCTAGGATATCGATGACAATATTGAACAAGCTATCTTTTATTTGAGTTGGTTACTCATCGATATAGAATCCCGATGTTCCCCATACAAAAATATGTTTGGCCTTATATCACACATGCATAAAATTAAGATATTGCCTTCTATCAACTAAAGTATATGTGATAAGTAAAATCAATATTTTACGTTACCTTCTCGGTCACCCAACTCTCAAGGGCAGGCTAGTAAATTGGGCTATCAAGCTATGCCCTTTTGATTTGAAGCACCTCCCTTTCAAAGGAGTAAAATGTTAGGTCATGGCTGATTTCTTGACTCATTTTGTATGTATCGAGGTCACCGATCCTTTAGACATCACAAAAAGTATGATTACCAAATAACCATGGATGATTATGTTTGATGAGTCGACATGTAGTTTAGGTGTGGGGTTTGGTATTGAACTATTTTCCAACTGAAAAAGTGAGAATGCTCACTATATCCTTGGGGTCATGCTTCACCAATGACAAAGCAGAATATCTAGCTTTGATATACGGTTTAAGCTTGACATTAGTTGCTAGTACAACAAAGGTAGAAGCCTATGGTGACTCTCAAGTAGTGCTCAACAAACTTATAGGAGATTATTAATGTCAGGATTACAACCTATAGTCTTTGTACCAATGCACAATAGGTTTGCTAAAGTGAAGTTGTTGTATATCCTAAGAGACGAAAATCAAGTGGGGGAATAATTTATATTGGTCTGCCTCGAGTTATAAGACAACATTATGAGCCAGATACATCGATAGCTTCGTTTTAAGAATCATAAGAGTCTAATGATTGGAGGGACTTAATAGTAAAATGCTTAAATCAACTATCCCAATGTTCAGATGTTAAAGCCCAACATAAAACCCTAAGTTACACTTTGTTGAATGAAGATTTGTATAAGTGAAGTCATTAGAGTTTGCTATTGAAATATTTGAGTGCAAATGAAGCTCAAATGGTAATGACTGAGGTCCATAAAGGAATCTATGGGGTCCATCGGTTGGAGCCCAAAATAAAATGGCTAATATATTGACTTGGATATGATTGGCTTACAATGCACTAAGATTGTATTAGTTACACGAACGGGTGTCAATAGTGTCAAGAACCCCTACAGAAGGTGCCTACATCGGAATTACATCCTATCATTAAATCATGGTCATTCAAAGGATGGGTCATAGACTTATTCAAAAGGATTTATTTGAAGTCATCAAAGGGGCATACTTTTATCATAGTGGCTATAGATTATTTCACTAAATGTGTCTAGGCATTGCCATCAAAAGTAGTAACCCAAGATGATGTAATCAAGTTCACTAATTACATCATTTTTCAATTCTTTATCACACAATAAGTTACAGCCAGTCAAGGAATGATGTTCATAAGAGAAAAGGTAGTGGCCTTCCTTGAGAATTTTGGCATTAAGTTAGTACATTCAACCCCTTATTACACTCAAACAAATGGTCAAGCTAAAATTACTAATAGAGTAATCATCAATTTGATTAAGTAGTCTCTCAAGGACAACCCCATGAACATGGCATGAAATGTTGCTTGAAGTCCTTTGGGCATATCAAAACTCCAAGACATTGGTGAGTGGTATGACTATGTTTCGACTTATGTGTAGATAAGATATGGTATTACTAATGGAGATTAATATCAAATCTTTGTAGGCAGCTAAACAAAATAAATTACATGTTTCAATCCCCGAGGGTGGTTGAGGCACAATTTCTTCTACAAGCACATTGATGTCGTCATCGAGAATCATTGTGTCAGCAATACTCCTTGTGATGGCCGATTTTGGTTCAGGAGTTGTAGTCGAATGAGATTGTGGGTCAGTGATGGAGACTATTACAAGAGCTTCTTTGATTGTTGGAACCATAAGAATCTCACTCTGAGTTTCCCTTTCAAGGGCCTCAACTTGAATTTTCTCTTTAAGGGCCTTCTTAGTTATGACAACTAGGGTCAAGACAGAAGATTGGGATTTCTCTTAGTGGTCTACAATGACTGCCATAAGTGGATCCGATGCATGATTTTTATCTTGAAGTGTCATGACAATCGTTGTAGTCAAAGCAGGGGCTTGGGGTTCCACTCTACGAGTCATTTCAGTTGCAACTATCCTAGTCGAACCATAGGTTATTAAAAGGAGACCTTTACTTGCAATCGAGGGGTAGAAAGGAACAACTTTGGCAAGGAATTCTGAGGAGTCATTTTAGTTGCAGTTTCCTTAGTTGAATCAAAGGTCATTAAAAGAAGACCTTTAGTCGAAGTCGAGGGGCAGGTAGGACCCTCTTCGACAACAATTACTTATAGAAAGTTGAGGGGTTATGAAAGAGGTCGACGAAGGAAGAATGAGGGGCTAGGTTAATAGGGAAGCCCACCCTTTTAAGGCATCGATAAGATAATAGAATACTATCCTTGGGATCTTTCGTAGTTGGTCTCGAGGCAGATTCTTATAAAAGAGTGCAACAAAAATAGTTGGAATCATGACCATGGCTCCTCATGTTGGCTGATAGTGGAGAAAAACTTAATGATCATGTGGACATAGAAATGTTGGAACAAGGATGTCATTGTTGTAGAATGTTTGGACTGGTCAATATATGTTTATTGGTTAGTTCAATAGGCATTAAACTAGTAAAACATTGTAAAAACTTCTCTGGCTCTTTATCGAAGATGGTATAAACGGTTGATGATCATCACTCTTCATATTTAATAGTATCTCTTACATTACCAGTAAAGTCGTTGAAAGGAAATGTCTCCACCAATTGCAGGTTAACTTTAGTGACCATAGTGAATGCCGAAGATGACATCGCTAGGCTACTTGATAATATCTCGGCCGAGAATGCGAAATTGGGACACAATAGCCCAATCAGTTTGACATACCCCTTTTTGATGCCTTGTTCAACATAAGCAACTTCCAATCGTTGGGAACAATCTCTAATGGCTTGGGGTTGGCTATCCATGAGTAACTGTAGATAATGATTGTAAATCGGTCTAATCAAAAGTGAATCTATGAGTAGTTAATTGGCATGATCTCACCTCCTCTTGGGGTTCAAGTATGATTGTCGAACTTATCTAAGGTGAATAAAATAATACCTCAGATGTTTTGATATTGACTATAAAAGGATCTTCTTTTGTGCCAACAACCTAAACCTCTTTGTTGGTTTAGAACATCAATTTATGGTGTAATATTCAAATACAATAGTTTGAATGTATTCAATCTCTTCCGAGTAGTATAGAATAACCTAGGTCAGCATCAACTATTAAGAAAAGGGTAGCTGAAGTTCTTCAACCCACAAGGAGTTCAACAACGATTGTTCTCTTCGGAAATTAAACATTTTGAGATTCGTCATAATTAGATCAAAAGGTCGGCCAATGAATGAATTCCAACCTCCTTCTACATTGAGTCCTTCGTTATTGAGTCTACCATTTCTGGTATGTGAGATCGGCCAATGATGGAACCAAGGTCACCTATTCGGCAAAGAGTTTTCTAATCATTGTTCAAGTTTTGATGAATCAATACAAGGTTTAATCATTCAACCTTATAATGAAGAATGGTTTCTTTCCTCGATATATCCATCAAAGTCAAACCATTTTACACTCAAACTTCAGCATCTCGAGATAGGTGTTGTCGATCATGACGAGATATCGATCTTGGCTTAGCTTCTCCCCCCAAACTAGACTTGGGATCTCGAAAAATGGGATATCATACTTGCTAATATGGGACAAATTCTTGAGGATTAGAATAAACCTTGACCTTGTCGTGATTCAAGTGGATAAAACTTGTACCTTTCTTGGAAGGCTCTCTGAGTTGGATAGCCTATAAGGCAACCTAATATCCAAATAGGTCTAGGCAATTCTTGTTCATCCACAGCCCATGGCTCTTTGCATGATCTTAAGGGCTTTGACCATACTCGACCAGGAGATATATGTAATGATGGTTTACTCCCTTCACTTTGATTGAATTGTGTCGGTCTTTTAGGCTACTTTATGATTGCCCATAGTGGCAATATATGATCATCTTCAGCTATAACAAATATAGATGGAAATGGGTTTGTATCACTCCCAAACTTCTTATCTATAAGCTTGAAGTGATCGTCCTTTATAGCTTGTTATATAACTGAGTGAAATTTAACGTATTGATTTATGCTATTAGAGGTTATATTATATCATTTACAGTATTGTGGCATCTTCTTAAGCTCGTTTAGAGAAGATATTAAATATCTCTTCGGGAGATGAATTTGTCGATCTTTGAGAAGTAGATCGGAGATCTGATTGGCTTTTGATATGTTAAATAGCCATGGTTTCTTCTCATTGGCTTCTTTTTCTTTCTCCTTTAGGGCAAAAGAGAATTACAAATGAAGGTCCTCCATGACTTTCGTCGAGTTAGACTCATCGGTTGTATCTTACGTTATATCCTCCAAGTAAGAAATTAGAGATTGATGTTGATTTTTCCTCAAGCCTTCTCGCTTGTTGAATGACACATATGGGGTATTCAGAATGAACTCAACATTTACCTCTTGGTTAGCCAATTGGACCAGAGTTGGGCAGAAATGCCGTACCATACTCTTTTAATCTCTGCACAAAAGCAGTTACACGTCAATACCACATTTTGGACCTCAATGGACTACTGTATCTAATAACCCATGACCAATTTATAAAATTTCTCAAAGAATACCTTGATAGTTTTGTCGCCTTTTTGATAGAGGCTCATCAAGTCTGTAAGAGTTTGTTGAGGATGAATCTTGTTATAACACTTTCTCTATTTCATCCCAAGTCTAGATCAACCCAAATTTTAATGATGTATACGAAGCATATGCCTAACTTGTAAGATACGATACAAAGAGCTTGAGTTTGTGGAACTCACTTTATCCTAATTTCTTGCATTCAAGAGTAAATCAAACCAAATACTCTCTTAGATATTTATCATCTTATCCTAAAAATATGGCAACTTAGCTTTGAAACCTCTTGATATAGGTGCAAGCCTATCGACTGTTTGAGGTATAATCTTACGATTGACTTAAGCATAAGGTGCTTGGAGCTCAATCTCGAATGCATTCCGAACCAAATCGATGACTCCATCACGGCTCATTAGTGCATCCTCCAACTCCAAGGGTTGATTTGGTATTTGATTGTCGAATGCTTGATGTTGATGATATGATGAAAATAGTGTGACCCAAAGTCCATTAGTTGTGCAGATGGTGGGAACTCACCCCTACTTGAGTAGATATTCAGCTCGAGGAGACTGGTGGTATCATAGGATGTGGTACTTGATATGTACCCCTTGGCAAACTAACTGGGGTGGAGGTAACATATGATTGACCTATGCCGATTATTTGAAAATATAAAATTGGGATCAAAGAAGGTCCTAGGACGTTGAACTCCTAGTATATGTGCCAAATACTAGCTCATGATGGAATGTCGCTTGAAGCATTTGCTTTCTTTTGTTGGTATGTGTATACTAATCTCAAATGGTAGCTAATTGATTCTAATCATAGTAGGCATGAACTCTGTTTTTGGGCAAAATAACGCTGCTTAGAGATCCCTGAACTATCCTTGCATCTAGCCCATAACTTACGGTGACAAACGTTCGAGGACAATATTGTTGTTGGATTGAACATGAGGCATGGCCGACACGTTCTCTCTTGGTTGAGGTGGTGGGTGGGCAAATGGGACTTGACTTGATTAATCATCTATGCCTGACATTTATGGGATTTAAACTGGTGAAGGCGAAGAATGACGATCAACATTCGTGTTGGATAATGCCATTAAGTATATTTGATCGGATTGAGTCTATATAAACTAAGGAAGCCCACAAAAAAGTGTGTACGTCCCACTGGGCATGCCAAAGAATATGTTTTCGCCAGAAGTGATGATCCAATTCGAATGACAAAATATGTAAACCCACTGGAATAGAATAGGTGTAAGGGCATGTTAGAGAATTCTAACTCTCGTTCTCAAGAGGAAAATGAGTAGATAAGGCTTCAGACGATGAAATAAGTCTTTAGAAATCCGACTATGAATATCCCAGTTATCGATAAGGTTGTGTAAGAGTTGGTGAAGTACTTGGTATACACGAGAAGATGTTGAGGGAACTACATTACTACTACTCTTAGGAAAGCAAGATAGAGAAAAGGTAAGGAAAGAAAAATCAATTGCATCATTCATGTCTTTTACTAGACGTGCTAAGTTACCCCATGATCCGTATTTTAAGACAAACTGAAAGTGGTGGGCCTGCTTTACATGCTTGGGTCTCGACCGATCAGCTTAAGATTATGGGCTCCCTTTACACGTTTGAGTTCTCAACACCTCGAGAACCAGGCGTCCCACTTTTTTCAAAAATCGTGACATTCTGCCATGTGCTCTCCGTCTCTTTTTGTTGTCAACATTAAGAAAAGAAAAGGAGATATACAAGTAGGAACAATGGCACCATAAATAATATTATTTCGATAAAGTAGAAAACTAGAAATGAGCATGGCATGCCCACTAGAGTGACGTTGAGACATGTTAGAACCAACCTGCATTACAAGCAACACATAACACAAACACGACCCAAAACATGAAAGTATTTTGTAATTTCAGAGCAACATAAAACCCTGACACGGATGTGACACACCAAGTCCTTGTTCGTGTCCGCATAAACTGAAAATGGAAACAGGTGTTTTCATGTCGACATGTTCAGCATGAACATGAAATGTTACAGGGACCAGAATATAGTGGCTATTGTTGGACATGACAAAAAACCCAAGTATGGCTCAAAAAGTAGGCGTCTCTGTCCAGCTAGGTAACACGAGAGACCATGTCGTTAACCTGTTTACTATAGGAACACATGGCACCAATACACCCACAATACGAGATCGACAACACCAATCAGCAACATACTTTACTTTGCTCCTTGCAAGCTAGAGCCTACATGCATCAGATACAGCAGGGATGGACATATTGACCCAATCTATGGGGACCCGACCCAATTGGGTTGGGGATTACCTGGTTTTACTGAGTTTGGGTTCAGGTATAGAAATACAAGAACATCTTTGACCAGGTACATTATAGGAACTAACATGACCAAACTATATATATATATATATATATATATATGCAAAAATTGGATCATGTTCACCTTTGACATGCTCACTCATTATTTTTGAGTGGTATAAGTATTTAAGAGTTTAAAAAAAGGTGAAAGATAATATTATTACACTTAAAATTGTGAGATGCAAGAACTAATTATTCTTCAACCAGTCAATTCGAAGATATGACTGGGAGTGAAAAGCTTGGGAAATCTAAGAATTTTCCTGTTTTTGGAGAGAAGAAGCATTTGAAATCACTGCATTTGGACGTCTTGTCCACTTGTAACTAATATTGTCCACCTACCAGCCTTTCTTATTTTATGCCATCTGGAATATCCTCAAAGATTCGAACATCTTGTTTGCAGTGGGGTATAGGAATATCATGTTTTCTCCTAAATGTTCGTTCAGACTGGTAATTTCCCTACTCAATGCCATGTTTTATATTTATATATATATATATATATATATATATATATATATATATATATATATATATATATATAGAGAGAGAGAGAGAGAGAGAGAGAGAGAGAGAGAGAGAGAGAGAGAGAGAGACCGAATCTTACCCACTTCTCACTCATACTCGTTAATTGTTTTTTGATGGTATTAGTATAATTTAAAAAAATTTATGACCTTTTTGAAAATGCACAAAAATAATGTTTTACACTAATGCTCTTGAAAAACAAGGGTTAAACATGATTGAACAACATTAATAGTGGGAAGGATCCAATCACATTTTATATATACATTTTTTGCAATTTTTTGAGGTGCATATATTGTTATACAAGAAAAGGCCATATCCATGACGAGGCTAGTGAAAGACACTTTAGGTGATCTGAACATTTAGAGAGGCGAGAAAATAAAGTTCTAAGTAAAACTATGTGAAAAATTAAGTGGTGATGGTTTCAAGAGATGTAGAGGAAAACCTTGAAAATACTAGAAAGAGACAATAAAGATGAACTTGATTAGTTAAATGCTAATATTGTTAAAGATTGAGCATGAAAAGGTGACTAAGAATTCATTTAGCTGACCGCACAAAGTGTGTGATTACGCTTGGTTTTTGCTTCGGTACAAGTTATTTGACATAGAAACTTATATGTGCCAAACATGTTTGCCATGTCTAATCCGAATTCAGCAGGTTATTTCACATTTAGATCCTTTACGTAAGATCCGAACCACACTTCCATCTTGCTGGAACCGGAACCATTGAAATCGATCAAAAACTGGACCTAGAACCAAGGACCACCGAATTCCAAACCACAATTTCTTTATATTTTTTAATTTTATTTTAAATTTCAAAAGAAAAATTAATATTTTCTCCCTGGTTCCATACATTTGGAACCTCAAACCAAAACTAAAACCTGCCTGATCTCGGGCTTTCGGTTCCTGATTCCTTGTAAACCAGAACCGGCCATCTCTATGTATGCCAAACCACAGCTTGCCAATGAAAAAAAAAAAGGTAAGACAAAAAGAACGAACTTAGGGCTTTTTACCTTTGAATTTATAGGTAAATACAAGTTTAAAATCTATTTCCACAACAGCCTTTGATGCAGATGGCCTAGCCCATATCCAACTCATTTCATGCTTCATCACAACGTTTGCTTATCGAACCATTGCCGTGGATTTTGGGTTGTTGCAAAGTAAGGAACAAACATGAAGTTTCATATAAAGGTGCCTTTCTTGGGGACAACTCCTCATGCTGCCTGGCATTCTAAACCCATATGAGACTCTGTGTCCACCTAAATAAACGAAGATCCACATTATTATCTTCTCCAAGGGGCAAGTCCGAACCGGGCAGGCCCAGCCCTCATAATTGACCTGAATAAAAAGATTGGGTTTGGGTAGAAATGGCTAGTTCTAGGTAAACCGGGACAAGTAGATTCAAACCATCAATTCTAGTTCTCCTGGAACCAGGAATTGAAACTGAATCGGGATTAGACCAGCTCCGTGTTAGTTCAGAACCATTATTCTAGTCCTGGTTACAGTTTGAGTCTTTAAATTAAGCGGAAATAGAAAAACTATTACAATTTTTGAAACTTAAATTAAAAGAATATCGATCCGGCTGTTTAACACCACCAGTTTCAGTTTATGCTCCGCCTCTACTCCAATTCCATGGAAGGTGAAATCGGAACTGAACTGGATGGTCCACGGTTTTGGGTCCAGTTTGATGGATTCATATTCCAGCTAGTTCTTGGGTCAGTCAAGTTCAAGTTGTAACCTCTAAACCAGTTTCAAGCTAGCCATGTCTAACTTTGGTCTAGATTAACCTGAATTTGGCCCAGACCTGAAGTGACTCGACCCAAAGCCAACCTGTTGAGCTAATTCGCCACCACTAATAGGAGGGAGCTGCGGGTGCTTTGAGTCCAACGAGCAAAGCCTACGCATACAAGAGGGAAGAAACTTAACGTCATGTTCAACAAGTCTTTTAGATTGTAAGATTCTCATATCCCCCCGTTTTGAAAGTCGGGCTCTTTTGATATTGCAGTCAATTCAGAGGAAGCCAGCCATG
This sequence comes from Brasenia schreberi, assembly GCA_036023115.1. Classification (NCBI taxonomy): domain Eukaryota; kingdom Viridiplantae; phylum Streptophyta; class Magnoliopsida; order Nymphaeales; family Cabombaceae; genus Brasenia; species Brasenia schreberi. The sequence continues at coordinate 38,793,719 of JAYKKT010000092.1, read as the reverse complement.
AGCCACCTACTCTTCAAAGACAAGGAATTTCCGGTTGTCTTTTCCCTCTGTTCTCCGAGAAACCTGACGTCTGCTTTTTTCTTGACTAAGAAATATGTGTTCATAATTTATTTTAAACATGGGCATACACATACACTTTTATATATATAAGCATAAATGTAACTTAATCTTTTAAAGAATTTTAAAAAAAGTATGTTGTATATTACACTTATATTCCTAAAAAATGATTTTGAGAAATAGTGAACATGATACATTACACAAATTTCTTTGGAGTAACATGAGTTTAATTTCAAAAATTTTAAGTTTTGAAAAAATACGAAAGATATCATTAAAAGGTATTATTATTATACTCATACTATTTAAAATAAAAGCAATGAATCAAGAGGAATAGGATATCATTATTATAATGATGCTAATGATAAGTAACAAGAGAGATCATGTCATTAACCAGTTTATTAAGAACATAAAAAGGACACATGGCACAAACACCCCCAAAATACGAGATCGACAACATCAATCCTAAACATACTGTACTATGCTCCATGCAAGCCAGAGCCTGGATGCATCGGGGATGGCCATATTCACCGAATCTACGGGGACCCGACCCAAATAGGTTCAGGTGTTGAAAAACGCAACATCTTTGAACAGGAATGCCACAAGAACTAACCTGATCCAACCATACTTTGTACGTCTCTCTCTCTCTCTCTCTCTCTCTCTCTCTCTCTCTCTCTCTATATATATATATATATATATATATATATATATATATATATATATATAGAGAGAGAGAGAGAGAGAGAGAGAGAGAGAGAGAGCATTAGTTCATGTACACACTCAATCACATTAAAATCTGAGCACTGTTAAGATTTTTAAAGTAAAAAGCAAAATAGTACTAAAGACACTTAATATACCTACAAAAGTATCACAATACTTTTTAATTTTTAAAATGTATATATGTACACGATTGAGGTGGTAACATAAAAAAAAGCATTTAGTACAAGCGATGCATTATAAATTAAAAAAGTATATTATGAGTTTTTACTTTTTTATTCAAATCTCTATGATTGAATGTCTCAATTAAACAACAAACATGTTCATGTTTACTACTTTTCATATATATATATATATATATATATATATATATATATATATATATATATTTGAAATTTCAACCACTTAACTTTATTTTTTCAGTTATTTGGATTAGATTCTAGAATGCAGCGACACCATCTCGTCAGGTTAATGCACCGGGCTGCCTTGACCAGGACATTCACATCCAAAAGGCCCGAGGCATCCAGTCAGCACACGGGACCATCCCACTATACCCGTCAGGTGGCATTATCGCAATAATTCTGGCAGATTCACAGGAAGATCCAAGTCCAAGTCCAACGATGAAATTTTGGGGAACGGCAACTGCTCCGACTTTCCTTCTTCTTTTTGACCTCCATTTTTTTTTGGATCGGTTCTAATGATCCGGATCCATTAACTCTTAAATTGGATCGGATTAAATTCAATCCCAATCCCTAATATGAACAAGGGTATCCTACTTTGATATTGTTCCAGACCCGGTTATAATTAACTTCTTCTAATACCCACAATTAAGGGTTCTAAATCAAGACCTTGAGTTAAGATAATGGATTTGGTCTTATTCGAGGGAGGTTTTCCCCTGAAACAAGCACACGATAGTTTCTGTGAGAGAATGCCAACCATATGTGACAGTCGTGATCGATATAGCACGTAGATTCAAAGTTGGAGCCATTGTATTTGATTTGGTTTAAAATCATTCGGATCATAGTTTCAGTATTAGATTTGGATTTGGATCCAAATTAGATGGGTTCGTGTGATTAGGGTTTTTTCACATTTTGACCTTTAGCCTCTGGTCTTTCTTGTAAAAGGGGATTCTGCCATAGTCCCATTTGATTTTGTTTTACTTTCTACTGAGTTTGAGAAAAGCCGCAAGGGATATGATCCCGGTTGTTGAGTGCATGTGAGTGCTCTGGGCTGGTTGCTTGAAATGCGGTTGAGCAACACCATTAAGAGGTGGACTTTCTATTGCTTCCACGTATTTTCGAGTTTGTTGGAGTCTGTCCTCTGACAATTCCTTCTCTCATGAGCCAAATACAGGTTGAGTTAGATGAGCTGGCACCAACCGTTCGTTGAAGCTAAAACTATAATTTTCATGTATACTTTAAAGGTAAGAACATATTCTGTTCATTGGAAATTAAGTTAAAATCTAGATTTGATCATTTAATTACTTCATGTCCACCCAATTAGTTGGCTTAACATGACTTTCTAGCATCTATGCCAATAAAATTCTGTGTAGTTAAGTAGAAAATTTGTTATACGAGCCGAGCAAACTCATGTCCTTCTGAATCGGATCCTAGTCACGTAAGGTATTGCTCTTTTGATTTTATGTTTTTTGGAATTCTCTGTGTGGGAAATGTTTTCTTAAAATGTTTTGTTTATGAGAAAGTGTTTCATTTTTAAAATTAGAAAAAAGTCCAACCGTCAACATTTCTCTCTCTCTCAAGTCAAAACTCTATCACCATTGCTTTACTATAATTTTTGCTCGACCAAAAAATAAAACGTTCATACTCTCTCTTGTCTTCGATCCAAAACTCTACTGCCACTATTATTGTTTTTGTTCTAAGCTGTTATCAGCTAGAGAATCAGTAATTTTATTTTCTAGTGAAGAAAGGAGTGCAATTACTAAATAAATAATTAATGTGTGAAATGTTTTGTTTTTCATTTGTTATATATTTTGTTGTTTTTTCATTTCTTAAGATTTGTTCTCTGTCCTTTCCGTTTCCGTATCCAGTTCCGTGCAACGTAGAATACTGTAGTCTAGTAGGTACAATCCACTCTCTCTATCTCAATATCCAAATAACGGGTTAGATCGGGCCCGTTTGTCTTATGTACATCCTAAATTGCTCTCTTAATCAGTTTTCTTCCTCTATTCTGACTTCCGGTCGCTCTCCTATCTCTCTCTCTCTTTCATGGCGAGCTGTACCCTCGTTTCTTCGAAACTTCCGAATTAGGATGGTTTCTATTTATTCTCTGTAATTCTTCTCTCTACTCCAATCTTGTCTCTTTCCTCAATTTTGTTGCCAACTCCGGTTTTGAGGGTTTTGGTTTTCGCTCGCGTTTCCGTGGTTATTTGGCGGAAATCTAGGGCTTCTCCGGAATTTGGGCTCTGAAGTCAGAGATCTACGTTCTGCAATTTTCACTTTTTTGGTGATTGATGCAAATTTGGCGTCTTTGAGGTCGTTTGGTTTCGCTGCTGTTGGACTTTTTGTTGGATATTAAGGTTTTGGGGTTTTCGTTGTTGACTGGTGGTACTTGTTCGGAACCTTAGTTTCTGTTTCACTTATTTATTGTTTGTTATGGTTTTGTTTTAGTAAGGGACATTGAGTCTTGTTGTTCTGAGGGAATTTGAGGTTCTCTGGGGTTCTTTTTGACCTGAGAATTCAAAGAAGTTGAATTCGTTTGTGAGTTTTGTGGAGAATTTGAGTTCTGTTGATCGGTAAAAAATGCGCACACGGTCAATCCTCACCCAATGCTTGCCCTTCGGCTTGATCCCGGGCGACCGAGGAAGTCAGAGCATTTCGGACGTCTCAGAGCGAGATAACACAATTCCTTCTCCTGCTGTCGAGGTTCTCCCCTCAAAGGTAGATAATTTCTTCCGTGCCCAGCTCATTTTTTGGGAATTTGTGGGCGTTATTAATTGTCTTCCTCGATTAGATGAGTTCTATTGGACTTCTATTAGAATTGTAACTATACGCTTTTGCAGTTACATTGTATTAGTTAGTAGTTGGAATTCTAGACTATGCTTTCTTTTGGACATGATAGATTACCATATACTGTTCAAGTGCTAAATACTAGTCAAAGATGCACTTTGCTAAACTGAGAAAAGCGTCAAATGTTTTAACTGGGACTTTTGAAGCCCTTCTGTCTCATTTCTCTCCCATCTAAACTCGGGAGAGAACGGGGTGGGTATTTTTCCCTTTTATAAGGAACAAATCTTTTTCGTCCTTGGAAAGGGCACACCAGGATGATGATAGGATTGACTTTAGTGATAATGGTGGTGAGTGTGAAGGAGAAGGACAAGAAAAGGATTATTTAGTTGACGATCCAGATTTAGTATTTGAGATCAACTTTCAAACAGTGTTTAAGTTGCATAAAGTATATCATGCAACTTTGGAGGTTTGAAATCTTGACTTGTTTGCTTTGATTTGAAATAAACCAACGGTTAGATTATCCTTGTCGGTTAGTTAATGTTTATTTGTTTGTTTATATCATGATTATTATTAGTCAAGGTAGTTTGTTAACTTATTAAGTTTGTGATATACTATTGTTTTGATACAATGCTAATGCTTGCCCACTTATTTTCATTCTTCACAATTATTTTAGACTTTTTATTGATTTTCCTCAACTTTTTAATTTTTTTCTTGATTTTTAAAGTTTTTTATAAATATATGATACATTAAGAGATATATTGGCCATATCGCATCATAGCTGAAAATGGTACACATTGTTATACAGTAGTATGATGCCCTTTCTTTGTTAAAGGTAGTTAAGAACTTAGGCTTCAAGGTTGGAACCGTATACCTTACAAAAGAGGCCTTGCCTCATAGCTCAAGACAACTAATGGAGTGTTGTTTGTACCATATCGTATCATGTATCGATTTTCTCCACGAGACAGGTGTATCGTAGCATAAATTAAAAAATAGTTTAAAATAAAAAAATATATATAGAAAAATCACAAAAAGTAAAGACAATTCTAAACCATTCTTATAATTCAAAAGTTGAGTAAACATTCATGATTCATCATTGACGATTAATTCAATTCAAATTATAAGCACTACAACTTTATGATTAAATCATTAAACAAGTAACAAAATTATAACTTTCATAATTGGAAAGAAAATAAATACATATTGTAATCAAGGTCATTAACTAAATAATCTTGATCTTCTTCTCCTCCTTGTTCAAGATATGTCTTCTTTAGTTAGGTGTGTATTTGCTTGATATCTTCCATAATCCACTCTTAAGATATCAAAATTATCAAGACTTTCTTAATTGAGTTTAACTTTCTTAATTGCCTAGAAGAATGATAAGTATATAAAAATTAAAACTAAAAGGTTCAAGAATAAAAACTTAGTAAACTAAAACATTGAATTGAATTTTTAATTAGTAACTAATCCTTAATTATCTATGTCAAAGCCGCATGTTGGAATGGATGAAAACTAGGTCATTGAGCCGCTTATGTTCTAACTTATTACACTTTTGTGTGTGGATACGTTCAAAGGCACTCCAATTCCTTTCACAACCATTTGCACTACAAGTTTTGCTCACAACCCTTATTGTTATTGCGCTCAAATTCCAAACCAATGTTAACAATGACATTTGCTATTGCTTAAAAATAAAAAGAATTTGCTACATTAAACGGAATGCATGAATGATAGAGTACCGAGAGAGGTTCTTTGGAGAACTTTGAAAAAAGGAGGTATCTCATTGACATACATTAACCTTATAAGAGACATGTATGATGATGCAAAAACATGTGTGAGGACTCATGAAGGAATGACAGACTTCTTTGAAGTTAATATTAGGTTACATCAAGGATCAACTTTAAGTCCATACTTATTTATAATGGTGATTGATGAGTTAACAAAACATATTCAAGATGAAGTACCTTGGTGTATGTTATTTGCAGATGACATTGTATTAGTGGAGGACTCTAAGGAAAAAGTTAATAGAAAATTGGAACTATGGAGAGAAACATTAGAAAGCAAAGGCCTCCGACTTAGTAGAACAAAGACAGAATATATGGAATGTAAGTTTGATCATTTGGTTACCTCATAGGACATAGAAATTAAAATTGGCACACATTGCATCCCCCAAAAGGAAAGTTTTAAATACCTAGGGTCAAATTTTCAGAGTGATGGAAGAATTGATGGAGATGTTACGCATAGAATTAATGCTGGTTGGTTAAAATGGAGAGGAGCATCAGGTATTCTTTGTGATAAGAAGATACCATTAAAGTTTATAGAGCAGCAATTAGGCCTGCCATGTTTTATGGTTCAAAGTGTTGGGCAGTTAATCAGTACAGAAGATGTCTATGATAGAAATGAAGATGTTGAGATAGATGAGTGGTCTTGCAAGAAAAGACCGTATACATAATGAGGTTATTAGAAATAAATTAGGAGTGGCACCAATAGAGGATAAAATGAGAGAATATCGTTTAAGATGGTTTGGACATATAGAAAGAAGATCAAAAGAAGAACTTGTAAGAAGGTTAGAAAAACTAAATTTGGAAAGTATTAAAAGAGGTAGAGGACGACCACAAAAGTGTTGGAAAGAAACAATAAAGAATGTTCTAGCTTATTGTGAGTTAACTGCTAACATGGCACACAATAGGGATTTGTGGAAACAAAGAATCCATGTAGTCGACCCCGTCTAGTATGGGAAAAAGCTTAGTTGTTGTTGTTTCAATATGCTTCTCTTAATTAAAGTACTCCACTGCCATGTCGGTTCATCACACTGAGATTGACATTGTGTAGCACTCCTTCATGCCATCTTAATTTACTACTTTTAAATCTTAATAAACCTTAAAATAAAAGCACTTCATATTCATAAATTGCCATAAACATCATAAATCTCTAATGTTTGCTTCATAAACCATCAAAACACTCAAAGAGTGTCTCCCACTTGATAAATTGTCACAAATACAACGAAAAGATATTCACTCACTTCGTATAGTCATTCAAAAAAGAAAAAACAAATAATACAAGTACATAGAAAATAAACTTAGAAAAAAGAAAAAACCCTATAGCATAAGGCAACCACCGGATTGCAACTATTGTCACCGCCAGAGTGATGGTGTCATTCGAGGTCGGACTGATGGAGATTTTTTTCCCTAGATGGAAGTCATCATTGGAGTGTTGGTGGAGTTAGCACTCAAACAAAAGCAAAAAACACTCAAAAATGTATTATGTTTGGGGGTGTTATAACTTAGAGGGCGTATCACCTGTATCACACGATACAACTTGTATCGCGTGATATAGGCAACATTACGATGCATCACCTCGTATTGTATCATGATTCCTCATTGAACTAATGTGCTGCAAATGTTATAGATGCATGCACTTCATATCAGTGTTGTTTGACGCGTATCGTATCGTGTATCATTTTGGTCCACGATACGGGCGTATCGTAGCATACTTTAATATTAGAAAAATAGTAAAAATCTAAAAAAAATTAGGAAAATTTTGATAATTACAAAGAATTCATATAATGTAAAGTTTAGTATATATTGATTATTCACCATTGAACAATTGAAAAAAAATTACATATTTTAAAGCAAAAAATGAAATACATTTACATTTACATATTGTAATCAAGATCATCAACTAAATAATCTTCATCTTTTCCTTGTTGAAGATCCTCACCACCTTCTGCTTCAAAATCAAAATCTTTATCTCCTTGACAATGTTGTTGCGCTCCTTCCAAATTAATCCATGGAATGTCTTCTTCAGTTAGGAGGGCATTTTCTTCGTTATTTTCGATAATTCAATCTTCTAATATATCAAAATTATCCAAACTTATTGGATCAAATTGGCTTTCTTCTCTAGTTACCTTTTTTAATTGCTTACAAGAAAGAAAGATAAGTAATTAGTAAATAACATTAACAATTAAAGTTAAACAATATATTGAATTGAATATGGAAGTACTAACTAATATAAGATTACCTTTTGCGAAGCCGCATGTTACAACAGATGAAAACTAAGTCATTGAGCCGCTTATGTTCTAATTTGTTGTGCTTTTTTGTATTGATGTGTTCAAAGACACTCCAATTCCTTTTACAACCCGTTGCATTAAAGGTTTGGTTAAGAACTCTTACTGTAAAATCTCTAAGGTTTGGGCAATAATCTCTAAGGTTTGAGCAATAACCTTCAAACCTATTCTACCAAACATTTGTAGAAAAAGGCAAACATTAAGAACTTAATCCATAATAATATAAGATTTAAGAAACTTAAATACGAAGATAAACAATTTACCTTAGCGCATATTAGTGCGGTTGCGAATTGTTACAGGCAAACCCATTAAGTGAAGAGCATTATCATAGATCTCCATCTCTCGATGAATAACATCTGCTCTACTCTCGTCAGGGACTAACCTGTCTATACAATCAATGATGCCTCGATTAACCTCACCGTCCCTTTTGAAGCTTGTTGAGTACATGAATGTTGGGTTTAGATAATATGTTGTTGCAATAAGCTGATGCAATTATTTGTTCCATCTATTATCTATAATTTTCCATACGGGCACATAATCTCTCTTTTTCTATTAAAATTATTTCTAATGGCTTCTTTTGTCTTATCCATGGCTTCATAAAGGTAGCCCATAGATGATTTTTCCTCGCTATCAACCAATCTCAAAACCTTCACTAAAGGACATATAATTCTCAACAGTCTAATACATGCATTCCAAAATGTACTCCTCAAGACTGTCTTTGTAATCTAATTCAACTTTTTATTTCTTTTATTTTAAGGCAATTCTGTAAATTGTTGTCACTCATATGAGGAGAACATTCTCTTTAAGGCTTGCTTGTGTCTCACAATACTTTATACATATAAGAAATTAGTTGCAAACTGAGTTGTTTATGTATGAAGAAGCTCTGCACTATCTGTATATCTTCTCATCATACACAATACAAAAGCATGGTTATAGATAAATTTGATGATATCTTGGCAACACTCAGTTGCTGCCTTTATCCCATCTATCTCACCAATATCCTCAAGGATGAGATCTAAACAATGGGTTGAGCATGGTGTCCAATAGAAAGTCTTATAAGTATCTGCTAACTCCTTTCCAACTGTTTTATAGTTAGCTGCATTATCTGTAATCAATTGAACTACATTCTCTAGCCCAACCTCGCATATCACATTATCAAACTCTTACCTGAGGATCTCTGCAGTGTGCCTCTCCTCTGACATGTCTAGAGATCTTAAAAACATAAGTCATTTAGGACAGTAGAGAATAAAGTTTAACAAGGTCCTTCCTTGCCTATCTGTTCATCTGTTTGCCATGATAGTGCATCCTGTCTCCTTCCATGACTCTCTCAAAGTCGAATAATATTCTTGCACTTCAATGAGTGTCTTATCTAATATATTTTCTCTCAGCTTCTTATAAGAGGACATCTTGTATCCTAGACCAATTGAAAATGAAAATTATTTGTTGTATTAAATGGAATGCATATATCATAAAACGGTCTGTCATTGCAAGAACTGCCTGATCATGCAGTTGTTTTGAAGCCATAACAACACGAATTCCAGGTTGAGCATCAGGTGTAGTACTAGGAGGAAAAAATGAATGTACGCTAGAAGCGGTTCTTCCTCTACTCCTTCCTGAGCTTCCTCTTCTACCACTTCCACTTACAAAATCTTCATAAACTCTCTTTCCCCTATTTGGTGGTCGAGAACTACTACTACATCTATTTTAGCATCTGAAGGAATACTATCAGTCAATCCAATAACATCATCATTATCTTCCTCAAACATCTCTAAATCATCCTTTTGTTGTATCCTCTCTTGTATGCTCTCAATTATCTGAAGACATTACCATTTAATGCCTTCTAGCAAACTTCTAACCCTGCCCGTGCAAGGAATAACTTCTTTTCTAGTCCCTGCTAGGTGGTGTTTAATCGTAAAATTCCACCACTAACCACCTTCTCACAAAACAAACATTTAATCTTTAATTTGAAACCCTCAACTGTTGTACCCATTGTCATGTCGGATCATCAGACCGAGATTGGGAGTCTCTAACACCCCTTCCTGCCATCTCAACTGAACACTTCAATTCAATCAAAAACTTGAAAATAAAAGCAATTCATAAATCCCCAATCTTCACATAACACTCAAATAGAGTGTCTTCCACTTCATGAATGCAATAAAAATCATATTAACACACTTAATAACTTCATATTTTGTCATTTAAAAAAATAAAAATGCAAATAATACAAAAAACAATAAATACAAAGAAAAAAATTCAGAAACACTCAAAATATACCATAATCCGAGTTAGGAGGCTTGCACGGACACCGTAGAACACTTTTTTGGGAGCCTTGAACACCAAGGATGGGGAGAACCACCGGAAGGTGGCTTGAGTTGCTCTGAATAAACCACAGAAACCTGCAAAAATGTGAGTTTCTGTTCGGCCAGGGACCCTTTATACGGGTATCTAGGCGTATCGCCCGTATCATGGTTGCCCACGATACGATACGTATCGTACGATACATTGTGATACATATCATACGATACGGTGCGATACGAGTAACACTGCTTCATATGCTAACGGCATGTGTTTTGCTTTGAGATGTGTGTTTCACTTGCAAGATAGAACCGTATGATAAATTAAGAGAGTGAAAGGAAACAGATTGATCTCTTTTGTCTTTGTTTGTTCTTCCAAATGGTAAGAAGCACAAAGAAAGAGAAAGTTTGAAAGCCAACGTTGGGACACATTGTTTTCTTTAGTGAGGGTCAAAAGATGAACCCTTGTTGAAGTTGATGTATCTCAATGTGTGTGGATGGAAATACATAAATGTTTTGGATGTTAACTTAATGGGAAAAGTCTAAAGTGTCCTTGAAATATTTTACTTTGCTTCTCTTTTCTTGAAAGTTTTGCCCTTTTCTGTATCTGGATGCTGGAGTAAGTCTCCATTGCATGAGCTGGTTGACATTCCAAGATTGTCCTTTGTAGTTGAGTTGGCACTAATCACTTTTCAGGTATAAATTAAGAAATGAGAGAATAAACATGTACATACTCGTGACAATAGTACTTCTTGATGTGATTATCAATGTATAAACTCTCAGCTAGAAGTGATGCAAGAAAGCTGATCAGGGACTAAATACCTAAGTTTCAGATCATTTTAAGCGTCCATTTATGAAGTTAACTTTTCTCATTGGCACTGCAGAATCTTTAGGTGATAAGATCATGCATATTCTCTTATTTCTGTCTGTATTATGTACTTTGTTTTTATTATTTTCTAATTTTAATTTTCTGATGGTTGCTTTTGTACGAACTTATGTCTGTGCTTCTCTTCTGAGAGGTTGAAATACTCACTTCGCTTCAAAACTTCAAATGATACTGGTTGTTTAACACCAGCCTCACCAAAGCACACTCCACTTCAGCCCAATTTGGGATTTATATGCAAACTAAGCATGATCTTGAAATCTAAAGTAAATGACTGAAGTTGGTCTAGGTCATTTGACCCAATTTTCCCGGTTAGGCTTGTGTTTTGATCTCTATGCAAGAGGTGGTCCCCTCAGGAACAAACTCAAATCCTTTCTGTAAAGTTTCAAGCTCCTTGAATGAGCCTTCTCTCAAGCCAACCTTGAACTTCACCCTTTCTTAACAAGCCCTGGTGTAGAAGCTTGGCTCTTGTGCAAGCCTACTTAGGGTGATGGCTTTCTTCCAAGCAATAAAATCATGTTCGCTTCTGATTGATTATTGACAGACAAGGAGAGCTACTAAAGCCAAGAAAATGAGTGCAATTACAACTATTAGCATTCTTGCTATCCTTCATTGATTTTTGTATTTCTTCCTTTTCAGACTGCTCACCCTTATAAGTATGTTGGAGAAAATGTTGATCTACAAGGTCTGAACCTCTTCAAGGTAATATAAACTATAAGTTAACCATCAGCTGATCAAGATCATTAAATCCTACTTGTGTTCTTGGAGTTTTCTCATAGTTCTACTTTGATAAAAAAATTTATGTAATTATTATGGATCTTATTTCAGGGAAGGACTAGCGTTGCTGATATAATTGGCTTCACTGGTCTAGAATCATTTTCTTCAAAATCTGAGGGTGAGTACAATCTGTCTAAGATACCCTGGGTAGCCATTTAGTCGTTGATGAATGTGGTGTAGGCATTTTTTGAAATTTTATCAAGAGAAAATAAGAACAAAGATGCTCGGTGGAGTTTTCAGTGTCAAATGGTCATGGCTATTGCTTGAGGGTATCAACATTCAATCTTGGCCCTTCGACAAGCACACACTGACTAAAGTGACTAATAGGCTATATGAGAAATATCTTGAACCACTCCATAGAAAGGACTCCCTCTATGATTCATCATAAACCTAGTTAGTTTGTGATTCCAAAGTGACTAGGTTTATGCTTTATCATAAACCTAGTCAGATTGATAGAGGTCTGGACCATATGGTTATTTTCTCCTCTCTCGTCTCCTTGATAATTATGATTTCTGTTTGTGCAGGTTCTCTTAGATCTTGGGAGGGTTCTATCGATCTTGTTGGTATCCTTAAACATGAAATTCGTGATGGGCAGCTGAGTTTTAGAGGCAAACATGTTTTGGAGGTGAAACTTCTATCCCTAATAAGAGATTCAAAAGATAGAAATACTCTAATGATGTTACATAGAAACTTAGGCTGATCTCAGTGTGTATGTATGTATCTGTAGATAGATTGAAGATTTTCATCTTGTTAAGTTTTTTTTTCTTTACTTAGTTTTGTAGCATCATTCATTTTCACCATACCTGATGATGTCTGGTTAGCTTAAAATTGTATTCACTACAAGAATTTGTATCCTTAACAATAATGTGCACTGTTTTCTTATTTAACCTGTGCTTTCCAATACTTGTATATCACAGTTCCGTTCCTGGCTAAACCTATCTTTCTTCTTTACTTGTTAATTCTTTTTGTTTTCCTTTCTACTTTAAATATCTGGGCTTCTTCTCTGTTATTATTACTGTAATTTGCATTAAATACTTACGTTACGATACTTCAAGAGATTTGATATTTCATTTCATAAAATGCTTAATGATTGTTCAACTTTTGCAGCTTGGTTGTGGCCATGGGTTGCCTGGGATTTTCGCTTGCATTAAGGTGAGATAGCTGTACCTTGCAGCTTCCCAAGGGAGACCATCTAAAAATTTGTTAGTAGTTCTGAGCGTCTTGCACTTTTTGATGGCTGAAACTTAGCACTTTGCGACACAGAAAAGCGTGAAAAGTTTCGGTATGCTATTTTTTGAACAGCATCTAAGCAATCCTATGAGAAGTTGCATCCTTTTGCTCCTTCACTGTATCTGCCTGCACTTGGAGAATTACCTCACCTCCTGTCTAGAAAATGAAATGTCGGAGCCTGGTTATTTTCTGCTTACTGGAATGTCCATCGACCTTGTGTCTTCTGCATTTGGTTGTGGGTTTTCTGAAACATTTTTGAGGTTGTATCCACTCATTTGGCTAGCTAAACAGATTACTATCCTTCATGGTATTTGTTCTATTAACGGTTTGTATATATTTGAAACAAGTTGTCTTGGGCCCTGTAAATGTTATGTTTCTGGAAAGTGAGTGCGCAATGTGCATCTTTTGTCTGAGTTTTGATGTGTCAAATTCTTTTCCCTTGCGGTTATGCATCTCTCTCTCATGCAGTTTCACTTAATGTGTGCAGGGTGCTTCTACGATACATTTCCAGGACCTCAATGCTGAGACCATACGCTGTGTCACAATACCCAATGTCCTTGCAAACCTTGAGCAAGCACGTGACCGACAAAGTCGCCAATCTGGGAGCCCAGTCACTCCACGGTTCTCTTCAAATCCAGATGTTCATTTCTATGCAGGCGACTGGGATGAGCTCCCCAGTGTCTTGTCACTTGTAAAGAAAGATAGTTATGACATGCCAACAAATATGAACCTTAGCTTTTCAGAGGAGGATTTTCTTGATGGCTGCAGTAGTCAGGAATGCAGTGCTCTTGCTCGAGACTCATCCTCAGCTAGACGATCTCGGAAGCTTTCTGGAAGCCGTGCATGGGAGCGTGCTACTGACTCTGATCCATCTGAGGGAGGTTATGATATAATTCTGATGAAGGAAATCCCATATTCGATGACATCCTTGCGGAAGCTCTATGCTCTCATAAAAAAGGTCAGTTTTTTCACTTCAAATTAAGAAATGTGGCCTTGAGGTACTAACTATCAAGACTACACTGGTATGTATGCTTCCGAGATGGGTTGGTAATACTGGGGGATCTTCTTAAGAATGGCTGTGTTTGAGTACTTTCACTTGGATCTATCATTCAATGAGTTGATTATCACGTGAAACTATGCAATTCAGTGGCACGAGGTACCACCCCCATCTTTAGTATCGTAGTTTCCTGGATAACGTAAGAAGATGAATAGTTACTGTTATCCAGGAGATGAAGAGTCTCTCTCTTGTTTATCGGATAAGAAAACAAGAGATGAACAGTGTGGCCTCAAAACTGGGTTCTCTTTAACTAACATGACTACAACGTAAGAATTCCTTTATATAATTGTGAATACTTTGTTTTTGGTCAACAGTGTCTGCGGCCACCATATGGAGTCATGTTTATTGCTGCAAAGAAGAGTTACGTTGGTTTCCACGGCGGTGCTAAACAGATGAGGGCAATGGTAGAGGAGGAGGGTCTTTTGGGGGCTCACTTGCTTACAGAGTTGGCTGATAGAGAGATTTGGAAGTTTTTCATCAAGTGAAAATGAACAGAGAGCGAAAGAAGTCTCACAAACATCAGTTGTAAAAAGAATTCTTATACATGCATACCTGAATTTCTTTCGGATTTGTTGTAGAATAAGCTAAAAAGAGTGCTTGGTGGAGCTTGCTGAAATGTTGCCAAGTATCAATTGTAGTTCCTAAAAGTTGTCTTGTAAATGTAGGCATATGGACGGATTTGTTTCTCTCTCTCTCTCTCTCTCTCTCTCTCTCTCTCTCTCTCTCTCTCTCTCTCTCTCTCTCGATATATATATATATATATATATGGCATTTTCGCCTTCTAGATCTTAGATGAATCAACGCGCTATCACTCGATAGGCATTGTAGGTGGTATAGAAGTTGTTGCTACGCACATCCTTTTAGTTCTAACAAATAGTGTCATTGGTAAAAATCAGGATTGTTATGTACACAACTTTTTTATTATACTTATTTTTTCTGAAGTTCTTAAAATATCCCGGATTATTTTTGTATTTATCAAATCATTCCTTGCAAAGAGTGTCAATAATGATCTTGCATCTATTGGCATATGATGTTTAGTAACAGTTATTCTTAGAGTATAATAACATTAACCTTTTTGGACAAATAGGTTAGAAAGGCATCTCGGATAGAAGTATAACTTAGTGGAAATGCTTTTTTGTTTCAAGTAAGAATTTATAATATTATTGATTGTCACAAAATTTTTCATATAATCAATTTTTATAATTTAACAAGTTATATGTTTTAACTCCACTCATGTAAGGATCACTCTTGCATTGTCGGTTCCAAGCCCGGATAAAGGAGGAGGGTTGTGTTAGGCTTCCGACAGCCAGCGTAAAACTTTGTCGGATTTTTATAACATGGATTACAAAAATTATGAGTATTACTTTGGGGCATCCCCGCCTAGCGACGTGCTGTAGAGCCCGAATGCAATAAGAAGTAAGAAGGGTCACTATATTTTCGCCCGAATGTAGTAAATCAATTGTAGAGAGGGTTCCCACATCATGGACGGGTGTGGGTAAAGAAGTTAGTCCCGCTACATTGCCGCACAAATGTAGTGAAAAATTTTCAGAGAGGGTCTTCGCAATTTGATTATGGACGGATGCGGGGGGTAAGGAAGCTAGTACTAGATAATAAGATTCGTATTGGTTCTTAGAATATCGGAACATTATCGGGTAAGCTAATGGAGGTGGTAGATACTATGATTCGGAGAAAGATTCATATTCTATCTTTACAAGAGACAAAATGGGTTGGAGAAAAAGCAAAGGAGATAGAGGATACAGGTTTTAAATTATGGTACTCAGGTAAAGAAAATGCTCGAAACGGAGTTGGTATTATTATAAATAAAGATTTAAAGAAGAGTGTAGTAGACATTCAACGATATGGTGACCGAATCATGACGTTGAAATTAGTGTTAGGAGCTGAGGTTTTGAATATAGTTTGTGCTTACGCACCCCAAGTAAGACTAGAAGATAGTATAAAGATAGTTTTTTGGGAAGAGTTAGATAATGTGTTTCAGAAGATTCCACAAAGAGAGTTAATTTGTTTAGGAGGAGATTTAAATGGACATGTCGGTAAAGAGGCATTAGCATATCAAGGGATTCATGGAAACTTTGGTTTTGGGGATATAAACAAGGAAGGTAGGGAGATTTTAAATTTTGCTATGGCATTTGATCGCTTTATAGTCAATACGATCTTCAAAAAACGAGATGAACATTTAATTACTTATAAGAGTGGCTTATCACAAACACAAATTGATTACTTTATTTGTAGAAAAAAAGATAGAGCGTGTTGTAAAGATTGTAAGGTAATTCCAGGAGAAAGCTTAACCACCCAACATCGACTTTTAGTTATGGATTTACAAATAAAAAAATGGACAAAGAAGAAAAGAGTGTATCGAGCTATTCAGACTAAATGGTGGAACCTCAAAAGCGAGAAAGAAGATATATTTAAACAGAAAGTCCTTCAAGAAGATGTTTGGAATTATGTTGGTACACCCTGTGATATGTGGAACAATATGGCTATACATATTAGGAAAGTAGCAAAAGATGTGTTAAGGGTATCTAAGGGAGGTGTACCGGCACAAAAAGAAGCTTGGTGGTGGAGTGAAATAGTACAAAATAAAATCAAGGCAAAGAGGGCATGTTACAAATTACATTATGCTAAGAAAACTAGTGAAACTTTAGAAGCTTATAAGAAAGCAAAGAAGAAAGCGAAAAAGGCCATTAGTGAAGCAAAAACTAAGATTTTGGAGGACTTATATAAAAACTCAACTCAAAAGAGAGTGAAAGAGATATTTTTAGGATAGTTAGGGCTAGAGATAAGAAAACTAAAGATCTTAATTATGTTAGATGTGTAAAAGACGAGGATGAAAAAATTTTAGTAGCAAATGATGATATAAGAAATAGATGGAAAAATTATTTTTATAATCTTTTTAATGAAAATAAAGATGTTAGTATTAGTTTAGGAGATTTATCCAAGTCAGAAAAGTATATAAACCACAATTTCTACCGACGTATTCAAATGAATGAAGTCAAAGAGGCTCTTAAACATATGAAGAGTAGTAAATCGGTAGGATCAGATAATATTCCTATAGAAGTTTGGAAAATACTAGGAGAAATAGGAATCACTTGGCTCACAAGACTATTTAATGAAATATGGAAAAACCAAAAGATGCCCGAGGAATGGAGAGCAAGTACACTTATACCCATATATAAGAACAAGGGAGACGTTCAAAATTGTGTGAATTATTGAGGTATCAAGTTAATGAGTCATGCTATGAAATTATGGGAAAGAATTATCGAACGTAGGTTAAGACAAGTATCAAGTACAACAGATAACCAATTTGGATTCATGCCAAGCAGATCTACTATTGAAGCGATTCACCTTTTGAGACGTCTTATGGAACATTTTAGAACAAAAAAGAAAGACCTTCACATGATATTTATTGATCTAGAAAAAGCTTATGATAGGGTACCGAGGGAGGTTCTTTGAAGAACTTTAGAAAAAAGAGGTATCCCATTGACATATATTAACCTTATAAGAGACATGTATGATGGTGCAAAAACATGTGTGAGGACTCATGAAGGAACGACAGACTTCTTTGAAGTTAATATTAGGTTACATCAAGGATCAACTTTAAGTCCATACTTATTTATAATGGTGATTGATGAGTTAACAAAACATATTCAAGATGAAGTACGTTGGTGTATGTTATTTGCAGATGACATTGTATTAGTGGAGGACTCTAAGGAAAAAGTTAATAGAAAATTGGAACTATGGAGAGAAACATTAGAAAGCAAAGGCCTCCGACTTAGTAGAACAAAGACAGAATATATGGAATGTAAGTTTGATCATTTGGTTACCTCATAGGACATAGAAATTAAAATTGGCACACATTGCATCCCCCAAAAGGAAAGTTTTAAATACCTAGGGTCAAATTTTCAGAGTGATGGAAGAATTGATGGAGATGTTATGCATAGAATTAATGCTGGTTGGTTAAAATGGAGAGGAGCATCCGGTATTCTTTGTGATAAGAAGATACCATTGAAATTAAAAGGTAAATATTATACAGCAGCAATTAGGCCTGCCATATTTTATGGTTCTGAGTGTTGGGCAGTTAATCATCAACACGTACAAAAGATGTCTCTGACAGAAATGAAGATGTTGAGATGAATGAGTGGTCATACAAGAAAAGACCGTATACATAATGAGGTTATTAGAAACAAATTAGGAGTGGCACCAATAGAGGATAAAATGAGAGAACATCGTTTAAGATGGTTTGGACATATAGAAAGCAAATCAAAAGAAGAACCTGTAAGAAGGTTTGAAAAACTAAATTTAGAAATTATTAAAAGAGATAGAGGACGACCACAAAAGTGTTGGAAAGAAACAATAAAGAATGATCTAGCTTATTGTGAATTAACTGCAAACATGGCACACGATAGGAATCTGTGGAAACAAAGAATCCATGTAGCCGACCCTGTCTAGTATGGGAAAAGGCTTAGTTGTTGTTGTTGTTGTTGTATTAAAAGAGGTAGAGGACGACCACAAAAGTGTTGGAAAGAAACAATAAAGAATGATCTAGCTTACTGTGAGTTAATTGCTAACATGGCACATGATAAGGCTATGTGGAAACAAAGAATCCATGTAGTCGACCCCATCTAGTATGGGAAAAGGCCTAGTTGTTGTTGTTGTTGTAACAAGTTATATGTTTTAATTTTTGGCATGAATTTATTAATATTTTATAGCTTTTATTGTTAACATGTTAAAACAATCTCCTGTTAATCGGCTTACTAAGTATTGTAAGCAATTGGATTTGATGATGACAAAATAAATATTTTTAATAGATGTAACTTATTTATTTATTTTTAAATTAAACACAACCTTTTATGTTATACATTTTTATATTTTATTTTATATAATACAAATTAACTAGAAGTCATATAGTTTTACAAAATACTCGAATTGTAATGCATATAAGTTGTTCATATCCTCATGAGTGCGATGAGTTGTACATACAGTGATACATTCTTCGGTCGTATCTATTTATTTTGAAAGATTTTATCAATAAGTTGCATCTCTAGTTAGGTAGCATGATATATCATTTTTCATATTGGTAAATGAATAATTTTATATATATTGGTATCGTTTATAACTTATTTTGTTTTGATTATAATACCAACTTTTCTCGTAATTATTTTCTTATACCAACGTATTACCGAAATACGTAATACATTTGCACTAACTTTAGTACATTTAGAGTGTGTGCCACGATCATTATCGAGTGACCCTATGCTGCTTGACCTATTAGAGACATATGAGTAGTATTGCCAATGAGCACACCAATTGACTATATATGAGGATGATGGTGATGATGCATGACATTTTATAATGGAGCTTATATTTGGGATGTTTTTTTTGTAAATTCAGTACATATATATATATAAGTAAATGATGATTGTAATGAAAGAAATTTGATTTCTTCACTCTTTGCCCTCAATATACACAACTATAATGAAATGATACTCTTATTTAAATTAAAAAATAATTACATATACAAATGCCAAATAACATCTAATCATCGTCCTCAATGTCATGTAAAATAACATCTTTTGTTCCTCTCATTTGTATACACAACTCGATACATTCATGAAATGAAGTATGCCAATTCTCAAAGCTTTCTTATCGATAACATTGCTACATGGGAAACATAGGAGGCACAAAAGAGTCATCGATCATGTGCATCTGTGAAAATGTATTAGTAAAAGAGAAAATTAATTGTTACTTACATAAATGAAATGCTAAAATAACATAATCAAATCTTTCAATATTATGATTACTACTACAAAATACTGTGTGACATGATAATAGAACATGTACCAAATATCCCTTATAACTGACTGATGAGTGTTTGACTTTAGTGGTAGAAATGTCATCAATCATCTCGTAAAGAGGAGTACCAATATTACGCTCTATCGACTAGTAATAATCGAATCCATATCTAACATGAATATCCAATAATCGACATGACTCATCTTTTATATATGTAATTCGATGAATAACAATATGTCACACCTATATGTCACTTCCTTAAAGCACTCTCTACAAGCTTCATACCCACTTATTTCCTAATCCCGAAAGTGCACCAATGAATCGATACCGACAATTTTCATCTCTAACAATATTCACCCAAGCATTTATAAAGATACCCATAAAGTGTGGTATCACCATTTCATATGTCAGCTCAAAATCAACCTACCTCTAAATGTTCTTCTTAACGGTTGAAAGAGGATCAAAACTCTTTTAAGAGGAACAACCCACCCCAAGAGAGGCCTCGCTCCTTTAACCATGTATACATCCACACCTTCCTCTGAGAGAGGCATTCTAGTTAGCATGCTCATAAGCATACAAATCCTTCTTCATAGATATGTTACATAGTCTCCTTTTATGATGACGAATGGGTAACTCCTGAAAAATGGTGAACTTATGACTCAACTGTTCGTCTAACATCTTAACAAATATGCCTCGTTGTGGATGATTCATTAACTTCCTCCAAATGATCTCCATGATTGATGTTGTTGCATTCTCTACTTCGTGATAAAAAATATATGAAGTGTCATCATCCATGTTCAACTTCTTCAAAAATGGATCAACTGCTAACAATTGTATTGATTCATTGTATTTAAGGCTAAGACCAATCTCGTGAGCACACGACATACTATGTAAATAGCAAAATATACAATGATATATTTTTGGGTTTGAACCTACTATTTTTACGTGATTGTACTCCCTTACAATTAAGTAAAGAGTGTGTCGTGATACTATTCTATGAAGGTTTGTTATAAAATCTTCTGTCACATCAATATAGTGCATGGTGATGGTTCGTAATTTTTGAAATGACTTCTTTAATACTATATTATATAACTCTAACAATGAATATAATTGTTTTTAGATTGTATCAAATCTCTTAATTAAGTTATCAATGAACTCTTTTAACTTTGCGTGTGCACTTTCTATCATAGTATCCATTAATATAAAATCATTATAAGTTTCAAAAACAATAAATGATATATGTATTAACAATAAATCCTATATACCTATTAGTTGTATGAATATCATAGTGAATCACCCTATCTTTTTATGCCGAGACAATTTCACATACCTATTAGGTGGATGTATGGGAAAATTCCAATTTAATTCTATTACCTCTACTACTTTCTTGTAATTGCTCTGATTTGATGAACCACTCAATCTCCCTATAAAAGCATGCCCTTAAAGATAGAAGCTTAGAGGGTAGTTATGTCTCCTATTCACTATATTTAACTTCCAACAACCATCAACTGCACCTTTTTCTCTCAATAAAAATGGATAATCTACCTTCTTGATATCCATCCACCCACTATTTTAACATTAATATTTTTATTTGACTTGTATTTCCCACTCCTTTAATACCCAAGCCATACCTTTCTTGTTACATCTTTACTATTCGAACGAAGAATAACAATAATAATATTATATTTTCTCCCAATATTTCTTATATATTCAATAAATTTATTACGACTCCTAAATACATCCTCTATCACAAATATAAGTAAATAGTCAAATCCATCACCCTCGCAATCAATAAATTGTTCATCTATTCCATTGGCCAACTAGTCAATGAATACAATAACTTCTACTCTCCTTAGTCGTGGTATAATAAGTCCTTTGATCATTCGTCTTCTTCTTCGAATTGATTATAACGTAAGTGCTTTCGCCCTAGTTGTTTTCCATTTTATAATTATAAAGGGATATAAGGTTCATTTCATAGATTTTGTTTGCTTTCTAAGTCTAGATTTCAAAATGTGACTACAACCACCAAGAGAGGAGGATGCATGTTTGTCACTAATTTCTTCTTCTACTTGTGGAACAAGATGACCATACATAGAACTATAATCGATACATAATTGATTAATCTTAATATTTTATCATTGATTATTGTAAACACCCTAAAAAAATTAAAATAAATCATTGTACATTCAAAATTCCATTATTTAAAATCTCAGAATTTTGAAAATTTGCAAGCATCACTTTGCAAAAGAAAATGTTTTGGGGAAATTTTGAAACCCCAGATTTGCAAACCAATTTCGATACTTAAATTTTGAAAAAGGAAGTTCATAGATCTATCCAAAATCGAAGCAAAGCACGAGTCAGAAGGAGGCATATTTACCGAAAGAGGATAAGGCAAGGATAAAAAAGCCAAGCAAACCCAGATCGAGTAAGGAGTCAATTAGGGTCAGGTCAAATTCAATCAAGCAGGACTCAACCCAAACCAAAGCTCACCCCAATTGGAGGCAAAGAATGATCCAAAGCAAGGTTTAATTCAAAGCAGGATTCAATCCAAGACGAGTCAGATCTCAATCCAACTCCAAGCAAGGATTCATCCAAGATAAGACTCCACTTAAGGCAAGGTTTGATCCAATTCCAAGTCAAGCAAGACTAGATCTAATTCAAGTCAAGATTCAAGTTCAAGTCAAATGGCTTCACCTACCAAGCCCAAGGGAGCATGTGACCAAGACACAGCTAAAGCATATGGTCGGGCGAAGGTGGTTCAACACCAAGTGGTTTGACGAAAGTACCTTGTCTAGGGCTACCAATAAAGTTCAAGTTTATCAAGACTCAGGTTGAATCAAGCAAAGTGGCAGGCTGATCATGCCATGAACCACACCATGCTAAGACAAGCCACACTCTAGTCAGGTCAAGTGAAATGGGTAGGCTCGAGTGCACCACCACACGGGCTGCACAAAGTTCACATGGGCTCAAGGAGGACCACCCTCCAGCCCCACATGCCCCATGTGCATCCAAAAATTTCCATGGGATCAAACCCAAATCGGGTCTTGCATTGAAGCATCAAGATCCAATCCATGGAAGGGCCTAGAGCCCCCCTTTGAAAACTATAAATAGGGGCCTTAGGAGAATGGCTTTGGGGAGGAAAATAAAAGAGAGAAGTCCAATAAATAGAGAGAGAGAGAGAGAGAGAGAGGAGGAGAGGAAGGGATCGCCCCCTTCCCCCAAGAGCTGTCGGCCACCTTCAACCATCCAAGTCTTCAAGCTCCGATTCTAAGGTCGATTCTCACCTTTCTCTTTCATTTATTTCCATAAGTCTTTCAATTTCATTTAAAAGGGTTGTAATTAAGGAGCATTTGACTCAAAATTAATGTAATATTTGAGGGGAGATACCGCCAAATTCCATCCATGCTCGTGGGTAAGATCGCCTTCTATGTGTTTGGTTTATGATTTGTTCTACCCCAATATACATTGTAAAATCTTATACCCTCTAACCCCCTCTATGCTTAAGCTATATTGATAATTTCTTTTGATTATTGCACTTCCTTATGATTGAATTATTGTGGATGATTATTTAATTAAGTAGAATAGATCCACTAATTTCTTAAAACCGAAAACTTTGTTTTTTGCATTCTACATCTGTCTGGTTGTCGATTTTTCAAGGCCCGCTTTGCAATAAAAAATATTGCAACTTGGTATACATGTTTCCCACTATCCATAAAATTTGTAAGAATTTTAGAAACGTTTAAGGCCATGAATAAAATTGGACAAAATTGAACAGAATCATAACAAAGTCTTTGAACATTGCACGTTGTGTAATAGAGGTTGGGTAAAAGTCTCATAATTGTATCTACACTAATCCAAATTGTTTGAAAAATGGTCTCATTGGAAATCTAACATTCATAGATTTCAAACAACCAATTTCATAAAACTCCAATACCTACTTGCTGAGATATAGTCGCTTCTTTAAGCCTTTATGTTTTTGTCACAGGTTCTATCCCGCATTCCAGAGTAATGGGTTCACGGATTTAATTATGCACATTCACAACACCAAAAATTAAAAAAATAGTCTAGCAATCTTCACATCCGTGTCTATTTTAGGTAAAATTTTGAGGGTTTGTGGAGATCCGAAGGCTACCAAAACATTTAGGAAAATTAGTCTCTCAAAACAGAACCAATTTCTTTTTTTCAGAATTGAGTTTGATTTTGGGTCAAGGAATGAACTCACAATTTTTCAAGTTTGCTTAAATTAAAATTTGGTTTTCAAAACATATCGGATCCTAAAATTATTTTTAAGCTTCAGGCTAACCTTTGAGCATTGGTTCAAGATGGCCTATGGAAAGAACTCACTTGTCCACATTTGCTAAGAAGTCAAAAATCAAACTTTGCAAAATTTAGAAAACTTGTTGGCACGCTTACACACTCGTATTTGTGAATTGAATTTCAAGTCTCTTCATAGGCTTTGGAATTAAATTCTCATGTATAAATTTGGCACGCCCGGTGGGACTTGAGTCTTATAGAATCGTTCTTGATCCAATCTTGTTTTCAAAAACCAATTCCCAATTGTGATTCTAAACTTCGTTCTTTTTTTCAAATCCTTTATTTTAGGTGGATTTTTCAACTTCAAATAATGTCAAATTTAAAGAACTCCTTTAAGATATCCAGCCAAGTCTCATGCTCTACAAGTCACCTTTCCAAAAGAGTTTAAAAAATATCTTTACAAAATCAGGATGATAGGATAGTATCCCTCAAGAGGGAATTGAAATAATTGAAAATTGAGCGGGAAATCGCTGCATTAAGCCAAGAGGCCGATGTGGTGGAATCTTGCTCATCACATGTGAAGTAAGTGTGGGCTCACAAAAGATCTCACCACACATGAAAGCCCCGAATGACCTCTAAATTTGAAGAAGAGGAACCAAATTTGGAATCTTTCACTGTTAAGGATAGAAAGGCCCTACAATAATTGTTAAAGGGCCAAACAAAAGAAAAAATAGTGTATTCACTATATGATTTTTCACCATCAGATTAGAAATTGATAGTGATGATAAAATACCGAGTTTTCACTGGTATGATAGGAATGGAGATCCTCGATCTCATCTCTAACTCTTTTCTTAGAGGGCATATAAGAAAAAGTAGGATTCCTCCAAATGGATATATTGATTCCCTTATTCTCTAAAGAGAAATGCTTCAAAATGGTTAGCTTCCGGCGATCTAAGCTAATTCGCTACCTTCGAGGATCTAGTGAATTGTTTTATGCAAAAATTTTCTCACAATGTAAAGTTGCACCTATTCTCAACACTTTGAGAGACATAAAGCAATCCCCTAACAAGGATACACATACATTCATCGTTAGATAGAGGTCACTTCTAGTAAAGTAAAAGAGCCCATCTCTAAAGGATCAACACTAATGCTCATTCTTGAAAATTTTAAAATTGATTTGAAAGCACTCCTCTCCCTCTACGAGATCAGCATATTTCAAAAGCTGATTAAGAAAGCTTTCATCTTCGAAGCCAATTTGAAAAAGAGAGTATATCAAGACTTGTGAAAATTGAAAAGGTTTCTCAAAAACAAGTTTGAAAAACCAGGGGCATATGGGCCATATACACCGGAAGGAGTAAAATCTCAAAAGGTGGCCAGTGTATGTGTAGAGCCAAGCTCATCCGGTCCCTCAAAGCCTTTCGGACAAAAATCTTTTTCAAAAAATAAAAAAAATTAAAAAATATTTAAAAAAAGGAAATACACGAATCTAGGATAACCACTCACGAAAGTCCTAGACATCTTATTGGCACAAGGTTTGGTGAGTCTTCCCACGATACTTGAGGGGGCACCCCTAAGGAGAAATATTTGGATGATTTTTGCAAGTATCATAGGCTCAAGGGCCATGATACAAATAAATGTTTTTCTTTAAAGAACGAAATTGAGGACTTAATAAAGCAGGAGAGGCTCCATATCTCGGAGGAATCGGAGCCCCCTCAAGGGATATTCAAAGAGCCCTTCTCGAATCACGCAAGAACAAGTGGGAAGGACAAAGAGGTATGCTTTTTTCCAAATCAAATTTGTGGGATTGATATCAATCATGTATTACATATGGTTCATACTACTTGCCACACAACACCCTCTCTTGTAATAAAAAAAGGCAAGCAAATAGTGATCCAAGAAGCACTTAGAGTCCCGCTCCTGGTTAGAGCCTTTATAGAAATTTGGGGTGCTCCAAAGCATCAAAGTAGAGTTAAGATAGGATTGAGCCTTACGGAAAGTGTAGGAGAGGTGAGTAAGTTATGAAGGATCTATCAACCCCCATACTTAGTTAAACAAGCTAGCAAGGAGGTTATTGTTTTAACCAACCTCAGGAAAGCATGCATCACTAATTCATTTCATGGCATGGATAAGGGTAAAAATGTTGTGTTAACCCCCTATGATCTAGAACAACATTTATCAAAACTCCCCATAAACATGTTTATTTTAGAGTTGGTACAAACCTCACCTAAACATAAAAAAAAATTAGAGGGAATCTTAGAGAAAGCCAAGGTTAACCCCTCTATAACTCCCGAATCCCTATCCTTCTTAGTCTCTCCCATCCTTACCAAGATTCCCATCATGTTCACCGAGGAGGAGTTAGATAGACCCAGTACAACCCACAACCAAGCTTTGCACATGAAGATGATACTGAATCACCACACTCTTGGAAAATACTTGGTTGATGGGGGAGGAGATCTAAATATCCTTCCTCTCCACATAACATTGTAAGTTGGAGTACTTGTATCTATGCTTAAACCAAGTGCAATTATCATCACCGGATACGATGGTAATTCATCCCACCCCATAGGCTCTATTGAGTTACCCATGAAAGTTGATCATATTTCATATGTAGGGTTGTTTTATGTATTAGACATAAACCCCAATTACAACTTATTGCTAGGGAGGCCTTGGATACACTCCCTCCGAGCTATCCCTTCAACCTTTCACAAATACCTAAAGATCCCATGGGATAACCAAGTCATGGTAGTCTTTAGAGAAGACAAACCACACCTTAAGAGAATACAAACATTCCCTTGTCTATCAAGTGACCCATTGTGTAGTGTGGAAAAGGCCATTGAAGAGCCCAATCCACCCAAGTCGTCCATCCCCAAACTATCCACTCCCAAGGTCATGTAGATCTTAAGGAAGCCCAAGTCCTCTATCTCCAAAACTGCGCACCTCCTAAGCACACCCAAAAAATCCCAAGTGCATCATCATACCATGGATGACACCCTATTCCAAGGTCATCCCCTTTATCAAAAAAATTCAAAACTTAAAAAGCCTTGGAACATGTTGTTGAATATGGGATATGCACCCTATCAAGGCCTAGGAGTCAAGAACTAAGGAAGGTTGGAACCCATCATGGTTTAGGGTACAGTCGGTCCATACCCTCTGAACCACCGCCTAAGACCACTTGGGTCAAGGTGCCCTAGAGTCGACTAAAACCAAAACTTATAGCCTAGACCTCTTATTTGGAGTCTAGTTCATAGTGTTTTCTTTGTATGCTTGATAGAAGACCCTTCTTTTGAAAAAAAATTCAAAAAAGTATATATTTGGAAAAACAAAAAAAAAATTAGAAAACTCTCAAAATCCAAAAACATTAGAAAAGTCTAAAAATTTCAAAAAGAAAGTCGTTTATATTTCTCCTTCTAATACTTGTCTAGAAAAAGTCAAAACAATTGAAAAAGCCAAAATTTTAAAAAATATGGTTTTCAAAATCTTGTACAAACTCAAGAAACGATTTTGGCAAAACCATTGTATATTCTCAAACCTAAGTTGACCCCTTTTGTAAATAATCCTTCTATTATGAATAATCCTTCCCTAAAAACCAAGTCAATTGAGAGTGATCAAAGTAAAGAAGAAGATCCCCTCATCCATGAGGATGATCAAGCCTCCGAGCTTTGTGAATTCTATAAAATCCTTGATTTGGAAAAACCTTCAAATTTCGTCAGAGATTTTCTTGAGGTTAATGTAGGGAGTGAGTCTAACCTCAAGTGTGTTAAAATAGGAACTTGCTTGCATGACTATGAAAAGGCATCATCATTGCATTCTTGAAAGCATACGTAGATGTGTTTGCATGGACCTATAAAGACATGCCCAGTTTAGACCCTAGGATTGTAAAGCATCATTTGCCTCTAGAACCAAATGTGAAACCCGTGAAACAAAAGCTTAGGAAAATCCATCCCAATGTTCACTATAAATCAAAGAGGGTTTAGAAGATCTTTTAAAGGCTGGATTTATAAAACCCATTACTTATTCAAAATGGCTTTCAAATATAGTTGTAGTTCAAAAATCCAATGGGAAAATTCGTATTTGCATTGATTTTAGAAACTTCAACAAAACCACTACAAAAGATAATTTTCTACTCCCAAACATTGATTTGATAGTGGATAGCACTGCAAATCATGAGATGTTTTCTTTAATGGATGGTTATTCAGGTTATAATAAAATCAAGTTAGCATCAAAAGATTAGGCTAAAACTGCTTTTACTATACCTTGGGGCACATATTATTACACAGTTATGCCTTTTGGTTTTAAAAATGCTGGTGCTATTCCAAAGAGCCATGACAACCATTTTTCATGATCAAATCCATGAACTCTTGGAAGTATATGTGGATGATCTTTTGGTGAAATATAAAATTTGATGCACACACATAGAATCTTTGCAAAAGGTTTTTGAATGACTTATATTTTATAAAGTGAAACTAAACCCTCAAAAATGTGTTTTTGGAGTGGAATTGGAAAAACTCTTAGGTTCATGGTTAGCGAAAGGGGAAGTGTGGAGCCATCATAGACATGCCTCCACCCTCCAATTTGATCTAAGTTCGAAGCCTCCAAGGTCGACTCTAAGCAATTAGAAGATTTATCTCCAACTTAGCAATAAGATGCGAACCCTTCAATAAATTTTTACGAAAGGCGGTTAAGTTTGATTGGGATTCCGAATGCCAAAAAGCCTTTGAAAGATTGAAAACTTATTTGGTGAATCCTCTAATTTTAAAACCTGTGGCCAAATTACCCTCTAAAGATATATATCCCATACTTCATGAAATGCCCGCTAAGGATATCTTGACAAATGAATTGAAATACCATGTTTTATCAAATTATTCAAGTGAGAATCAAGTATGGAAAATGTACTTTGATGGGACAAGGAATCAACAAGGGGCATATGTGAGAATCATCCTAATATCCCCTAAAAGGGAGAAATCCCAATGTCATTTCAACTAGATTTTCCTTGTTCCAACAATGTGGCCGAATATGAGGCACTCATACAAGGCCTAAAAGTTTTGAAAAATCTAGGGGTATCATGTATTGAAGTCTTTGGAGATTTATGCTTGTTGTAAACCAAGTTTCAAACATTTGGCAAGTCAAAAACAAAAAACTCATTCTATACCATGAATTGGCCACCAAGTTGGTTGATTTCTTCAAATCTTGCATACTTACTCATATTGGTAGAAAGGACAACACCATTGTTGATGCTCTCTCTTCACTAGGGTCATCTCTAAGGATCGACCTCACCTTAGGTGCTTGATCCTTAGAGATCCTACAATTACCCACTCCATTCACCCATGATTTAGAAATTTATCACAATGACCGAAATCCAAATGAAAAACCTTGGTTTTAAGACATTAAAAACTTTTTGGAAAATAGAGGGTTTCTCGAATTTGCTTCCTTTAAAGATAAGGCTTTTATTCAGCCAACAAATCTCAACTCGATATGTGGTCTTGGGAGGGGTTCTTTATAAAAAGAGTTTTACCGGCATCTTGTTGAGATGTGTCGATCATGATGAGGCTAGGACCATTTTGCATGAGTTCCACGATGGAGAATGTAGGGAGGTCATGTCAATGCAAACATGATGGCCATGAAAATATTTAGAGCAGGTTATTTTTGGTACACTTTGAAACAAGATTGCCATGACCATGTTAGGAAGTGTCATTAGTGTCAAGTGCACGGAAATGCCATTCACATTCCATCATCTGTATTGCATTCCATCGTGAGCCCATGGCCTTTCATCATGTGGGCATTTGATATTAATGGACTAATCACACCCACTGCATCCAATGGACACAGGTTCATTTTAGGAGCCACGGAATATTTTTCTAAATGGATTGAAGTTACCTGCTTGACGAATGTTCAAAGACAACATATAGTGGCATTCATTAATTAAAATATCTTCGCTCGATTTGAAGTTCCAAGAGACCTAGTATCGGATAATGACACCCCGTTCAAAAAATAAAAAAGTGAAGAGGTTGTGTAAAACCTATGGCATCACTCAACACTTTTCATTGACCTACTACCCTCAAGGCAATGGCCAAATCGAATCCACAAACAAAACTCTTATAAGCATCATTGAGAAAACTTTAGAGAAGCGTAAGACATGGCATGAGAAGTTAGATGAAGCCTTATGGGCTTATAGGACTTCCATCGCACTCCCACTAATGCCACACCATTTGAGTTGGTCTATGGTACAAATGTCATACTCCCCATTCATACCAAATTGCATTCATTTCATACATCTCTTGCACTCGATTTGCCCATAGAGACCATGCAATAAGCTAGAATGGCTGAGCTTGACTTGCTTGATGAGAAAAGACTCTTTGCCATCGATCATGCACATGCATACCGATAAAGGATAGCCAGACACTATGAAAAGCACATGAAGGCTCGCCACTTCAAAGTGGGAGACCTTGTTTTAAAAACTTTCTACCATTGTGTACCACATCTACTTGGTAAGTGGCGACCCTAGTGGGATAGTCTATATGTTATAAGAGGGGCAATGACAAATAATGCATATTGGTTGATTGATGCTGAGGGAAGGAATCTAGTAGACCATATCAATGCCCAATTCTTGAAAAAAAAAAATGTCTAGGGTCTACTCTAAGTTCTTTTGAAATGATTTTTGAAAATAAATCTCCATTGAATTTCTTGAACGAATGACCAAAATTGATTGTATAACCCTGAATTAGCGAATTAATGCTTCATGAAAAGTAGAGCTTTCAAAATCATTTGATAACATTTCAAAAATCTTTAGCTTACAAAATGAGGCCTAGTTCAAAATAGCAAAATATTTTCAAATGATAGCTGCTATTAAGAAAATGGGATATACTTGTCTAGATCGAGTATCTTGAGTGATAAGTTGTTTCCACTACTTTATTTTTCTCGAAAAGCAAAATTGGCAAAAATCAAAAAAAAAAGAAAGAAAAACAAAACCTCCAATATAGAGGTCGTCCAAAAAAGGAAAAAGAAAAGGGAAAACAAAAACCGCTAATATAGAGGTTCCCTTTGAAAGAAAAGAAAACGAAAAGTCAAAGCTGAAAAAAAGCAAATTTTCCATCAAAATTTCTTCGCCTTATACCACGGGACGCTTCATAAGGGACCGTGGAAAACTCTTTCTCAAAAATCCCAATGGAGAAAAAGTATGCCAATATAATCCTAGAGTGGGAATAGGGGTTCATTTTGTTTGTGGATTAGACCTTGTGTGGGAAATCGAATTTTAAAATGTTATTCAAAGGTTTTCAACAAAACCTCTGCTGAGTAGTATGTATTAAAAACCCAAGTGAACGGAAATATAAGAAATGAGAAGTACCTTTTGATGAAAACCAAAGGGAGTTCCTTTTTGAAATAAATTTTCTTAACTTGAAACATTAAATGAAACAATATGGGATCCTACTTGGCGCAGTCGGTCCTCATTGGCTTCTTTCCAAGCTCCCAAATGAGATGAAAAAGGTCTATAAGCACCCACTTCACTCACCTCACAATCCATACACACATGCATCCACACAAAGGGTCGTCCATACATGGTCATCATAGGACTAGACATTCTCATTCTAGGTCAAGTCCCCTCCTTTGCCAAAAGAAACAAATCCAAGGAGAGATGTTATGGAACAAGAGAAAGATCCATACACTCAAGAAAAATTTGGGAAGAAAATCAAAGGGGTGTTTTCTTCTTTTCCAGTAATCAAATAAATCTAGATTAATGCCAAAGAGTAACATCTGTAAACAACTTAAAACATTTTTTCAAATAAACCATCATACATTCGAAGACATGATTTAAAAAATTTCTCAGAATTTTGATAATCTCCAAGTATCACTCTGCAAAAAAAAATGTTTTGGGGAAATTTTGAAACCTCGGATTTGCAAACCAATTTCAATACTTAAATTTGGAAAAAGGAAGTTCAAAGATCTATCCAAAACCGAAGCAAAGCACAAGTCAGAAAGAGGCATGTTTCCTCGAAGAGGATAAGGCAAGGATCAAAAAGGCAAGTAGGCCCAGATTGAGTAAGGAGTCAATTCAGGGTCAAGTTAAACCCAATCAGGTAGGACTCAACCCGATCCCAAGCCAAACCAGAGCTCACCAATTAGAGGCAAATAATGATCCAAAGCAAGGTTTAATTCAAAGCAGGATTCAATCCAAGACGAGTCAGATCTCAATCCAACTCCAAGCAAGGATTCATCCAAGATAAGACTCCACTTAAGGCAAGGTTTGATCCAATTCCAAGTCAAGCAAGACTAGATCTAATTCAAGTTCAAGTCAAATGGCTTCACCTACCAAGCCCAAGGGAGCATGTGACCAAGACACAGCTAAAGCATATGGTCGGGCGAAGGTGGTTCAACACCAAGTGGTTCGATGAAGGTACCTTGTCTAGGGCTACCAATAAAGTTCAAGTTTATCAAGACTCAGGTTGAATTAAGCAAAGTGGCAGGCTGATCATGCCATGAACCACACCATGCTAAGATGAGCCACACTCTAGTCGGGTCAAGTGAAACGGGTAGGCTCGAGTGCACCGCCACACGGGCTGCACCTAGGGCTGCACCAAGTCCACATGGGCTTAAGGAGGACCACCCTCCAGCCCCACATGCCCCATGTGCATCCAAAAATCCAAAAATTTTCATGGGGATTGAAACCCAATCGGGTCATGCATTGAAGCACCAAGATCCAATCCATGGAAGGACGTAGAGCCCCCCTTTGAAAACTATAAATAGGGGCCTTGGGGGGCTGGCTTTTGGGGAGGAAAATGAAAGAGAGAAGTCCAACAAATAGAGAGGGGAAGGAAGAGATAGAGAGAGAGGAGGAGAATTTGACTTAAGCCTTCCCCCAAGAGCTGTCGGCCACCTTCAACCATCCAAGTCTTCAAGCTCCGATTCTAAGGTTGATTATTACCTTTCTCTTTCATTTCTTCCCTTAAGTCTTTCAATTTCATTTAAAAGGGTTGATATTAAGGAGCATTTGACTCCAAATTGATGTAATATTTGAGGGGAGATGTTGACACATTTCATTCATGCTCGTGGGTAAGATCACCTTCTATGTGTTTGGTTTATGATTTGTTCTAACCAATATACATTGTAAAATCTTATACCCTCTAACCCCCTCTATGCTTAAGCTATATTGATAATTTCCTTTTATTATTGCACTTCTCCATGATTGAATTGTTGTAGATGATGATTTAATTCGGTCGAATGCATCCATTAATTTTTTAAAACTGAAAACTCTATTTTTTGCATTCTACATCCATGTGGTTTCCGATTTTTCTAGCCCTGCTCTGTGATCGAAAATGCTGCAACTTATTATACACGTTCTCCACATACATGCCCACTATCCATAAAAATTGTAAGAATTTTATAAACGTTTAAGGCTGTCAATAAAATTGGATAAAACCGGACATAATCGAAACAAAGTATGTGAACACCACATTTTGCAATAGAGGTTGGATAAAAGTCTCATAACTCTGTCTGCACTAATCCAAATTACTTGAAAATAGTCTCATTGGAAATCTAACATCCATATATTTGAAAAGACCAATTTCATAAAACTCTAGTACCTACTTGCTGAGATATAGTCATAGGCTTTGGCCCGTATTCTATAGTAAGGGGTTTGACGGATTTAATTTTGCACATTCACAACACCAAAAATCAAAACATAAATAGTCTAGAAATCTCCAAATCCGTGTCTATTTCAAGTTAAATGTTGAGGATTTGTAGAGATTCGAAGGCTGCCAAAAAATTTTGGAAAACTGATCTCTCAAAACAGAACCAATTTCTATTTTTTAGGATTGAGTTTGATTTTGGGTCAAGGAATAAACTCACGATTTTGCAAGTTTGCTTAAATTAAAATTTGGTTTTCAAAACATACCGGATCTTAAAAAGATTTTCAAGCATCTAGGTTGACTCATGAGCATCGGTTCAAGAAGGCTTATGGTGGAAAGAACTCACTTGTCCACATTCGCTAAGAAGTTATAAATCAAACTTTGCAAGATTTAGAAATCTTGCTGGCACCCTCGTGTACTCGTATTTGTTAATTGAATTTCAAGTCTCTTCATAGGCTTCGGAATTAAATTCTCATCTACAATTATACTATAGATATCCTTAAGCATGTTTAATGAAAGACCCTTATAATAAGCACTCAAAAATAATTTTAAGCCTTCTAATTTTGACCTAGGATATAATGTAGCATTAACTAAACTAATTATTGGAAGATCTATATAATAATTAAGTTATTTTCTGTCATCTCCCGCACAATATGAGATAAGTAACAACTAGTATGAAAATTATAATAATTCATGAACTACTTCTAAAGCTTGATAAACAAATAAATGACAAGTTAGATGGTAAACACCAGATAATATGTTTGTAACATTATTAAAATAGGAAGGAAATCTAAAAGACATGTACAAACATATGAATTAGATTTATATAAATTTGATTGTAAAAAATGTGCATAAACTCTGTTAAGAAATCTCTATAGGGAATACTCACAAACAACATTTGATAGGTCGAGTTCCAATGGTGTCCAACATCTTTTGAAAATTTTCTTGATCTTCTTCCTTTTCATTTACAAAAAACTACATATTCATTTCTAACTTTAAAACGACTATAAAGAAAATTAAGTGCATCTGTAATGGGTTATATTTCAGGTCATATAATCTTCAAATCATCTTGTACACATAGGTTAAGTATATGATAAGCACATCGAATATGAAAAAAGTTACCGCATAAAATAGGTTGACATATTCTTTAGAATTCACAAATAGCACAAATATTTGTAGCAGCATTATCAAGTGAAATTGGAAAAAAAAATTACAAGATAAATAATACTCTTTAAAAAAGTGAAGAAGACATTTTTTAATTGACCAACTCTCATCTATCTAGTGAACAATAATACCCATATATGCATGCAACTGCTAATTATCACTCCATATATCAGTATATAGTGACACACCATACTCAAATGAACAAAAAATAAAGCTAACTCTTTATATAATTTATGAATATGTTTACTAACATATTGCCTAAAAATAGGTGCAACTAAAGGATTATAAGAATTTTTTACATAATCAACAAATCCAAGTTTTTGACCAAAATTAAAAGGAAGATGTTTTGCTAAAACAAAACATAGAAACTCCTCTCCATCTCGAGTGGAGTTATAGTGGAAAAACCCTATAAAAGTAGTGGAACTTCCTTGTGTAGAAAATTGAGCTTGATGAATATGTAAACCCATTATTGCTAGATGTTTTTTTGTAACATGATTTTTTAGTGTGCCATAACCACCTCATGACTTAAAATTATATACCTTATCATAGTAGTTTCACTTCACCTCATTCACATTGCCTTGTTCATCATATAATTTTATAAAGTGAATTTTAAATAAATCGGATATTTGTGACTTAGCTTTTTTAGGGTTTCCTCCATGTGTATGTTGTATTTGTTGAACTTCTTGGAGTGAAATGGTTTTATGCACAAATGATACATTAGTACTTATACCGCTACCTATATTTGTGATGATTCTTTTACTGAGTGCTATTGACATCATAGGTCTTTGAGGAATATTGCAACTACGGCTTCTATCGATAATGACTTTTCCTTTGTTTTTGGAACTAGAAGAACAATCATCACGGTAAGCCATTCACTTAAAAAAGTAACTAAACAAATTAAGAACACTACTATTTATAGGACAAGACTGCAAGAGCAAGAGTTTGTGGGTTGTATGATTTTGGTTTTGAAAACTGCTATTTATAGAATAAAAACACGCCCGGATAAAGGAGGAGGGTTGTGTTAGGCTTCCGACAGGCAGCATAAAACTTCGTCGGATTTTACAACATGGATTACAAAAATTATGAGCATTGCTTTGGGGCGTCCCCGCCTAGCGACGTGCTGCAGAGCCCGAATGCAGTAAGAAATAAGCAAGGGCCACTATATTTTCGCCCGAATGTAGTGAATCAATTGCAGAGAGGGTTTCCACATCATGGACGGGTGTGGGTAAAGAAGTTAGTCTCGCTACATTGCCGCCCGAATGTAGTAAAAAATTTTCAGAGAGGGTCTCCGCATTTTGATTATGGACGGATGCGGGGGGTAAGGAAGCTAATCCTAGATAATAAGATTCGTATTGGTTCTTGGAATATCGGAACATTATCGGGTAAGCTAATGGAGGTGGTAGATACTATGATTCAGAGAAAGATTCATATTCTATGTTTACAAGAGACAAAATGGGTTGGAGAAAAAGCAAAGGAGATAGAGGATACAGGTTTTAAATTATAGTACTCAGGTAAAGAAAAGGCTCGAAACGGAGTTGGTATTATCAAAAATAAAGATTTAAAGGAGAGTGTAGTAGACATACAACGATATGGTGACCGAATCATGACGTTGAAATTAGTGTTAGGAGTAGAGGTTTTGAATATAGTTTCTGCTTACGCACCCCAAGTTGTACTAGAAGATAGTATAAAGATAGTTTTTTGGGAAGAGTTAGATAAGGTATTTCAAAAGATTCCACAAAGGGAGATGATTTGTTTAAGAGGAGATTTAAATGAACATGTCGGTAAAGAGGCATTAGGATATCAAGAGATTCATGGAAACTTTGGTTTTGGGGATATAAACAAGGAAGGTAGGGAGATTTTAAATTTTGCTATGTCATTTGATCTCTTTGTAGTCAATACAATCTTCAAAAAACGAGATGAACATTTAATTACTTATAAGAGTGGCTTATCACAAACACAAATTGATTACTTTATTTGTCGAAAAAAAGATAAAGTGTATTGTAAAGATTGTAAGGTAATTCCAGGAGAAAGCTTAACCACCCAACATCGACTTTTAGTTATGGATTTACAAATAAAAAAGTGGACAAAGAAGAAAAGAGTGCATCGAGCTATTCGGACTAAATGGTGGAACCTCAAAAGCGAGAAAGAAGATATATTTAAACAGAAAGTCCTTCAAGGAGACGTTTGGAATTATGTTGGCACACCCTGTAATATGTGGAACAATATGACTATACATATTAGGAAAGTGGCGAAAGATGTGTTAGAGGTATCTAAGGGAGGTGTACCGGCACAAAAAGAAGCTTAGTGGTGGAGTGAAATAGTACAAAATAAAATCAAGGCAAAAAAGGCATGTTACAAATTAAATTATGCTAAGAAAACTAGTGAAACTTTAGAAGCTTATAAGAAAGCAAAGAAGGAAGCGAAAAAGGCCGTTAGTGAAGCAAAAGCTAAGATTTGGGATGACTTATATAAAAAACTCAACTCAAAAGAGGGTGAAAGAGATATTTTTAGGATAGCTAGGGCTAGAGATAAGAAAACTAAAGATCTTAATTATGTTAGATGCATAAAAGATGAGGATGAAAAAATTCTAGTGGCAAATGATGATATAAGAAATATATGGAAAAACTATTTTTATAATCTTTTTAATGAAAATAAAGATGTTAGTATTAGTTTAGGAGATTTAACCAAGTCAGAAAAGTATATAAACCACAATTTCTACCGACGTATTCAAAAGAATGAAGTCAAAAAGGCTCTTAAACATATGAAGAGTGGTAAATCGGTAGGACCAGATAATATTCCTATAGAAGTTTGGAAAATACTAGGAGAAATAGGAATCACTTGGCTCACAAGGCTATTTAATGAAATATGGAAAAACCAAAAGATGCCCGAGGAATGAAGAACAAGTACACTTATACCCATATATAAGAACAAGGGAGACATTCAAAATTGTGCGAATTATCGAGGTATCAAGTTAATGAGTCATACTATGAAATTATGGGAAAGAATTATCGAACGTAGGTTAAGACAAGTATCAAGTACAACACAGAACCAATTTGGATTTATGC
Source organism: Brasenia schreberi (assembly GCA_036023115.1). Classification (NCBI taxonomy): domain Eukaryota; kingdom Viridiplantae; phylum Streptophyta; class Magnoliopsida; order Nymphaeales; family Cabombaceae; genus Brasenia; species Brasenia schreberi. The sequence goes on along the minus strand of JAYKKT010000092.1, from coordinate 38,755,767 downwards.
CAGGCAGATCTACTATTGAAGCGATTCACCTTTTGAGATTTCTTATGGAACATTTTAGAGCAAAAAAGAAAGACCTTCACATGATATTTATTGATCTAGAAAAAGCTTATGATAGGGTACCGAGGGAGGTTCTTTGGAGAACTTTGGAAAAAAAAGGTATCCCATTGACATATATTAACCTTATAAGAGACATGTATGATGGTGCAAAAACATGTGTGAGGACTCATGAAGGAACGACAGACTTCTTTGAAGTTAATATTGGGTTACATCAAGGATCAACTTTAAGTCCATACTTATTTATAATGGTGATGGATGAGTTAACAAAACATATTCAAGATGAAGTACCTTGGTGTATGTTATTTGCAGATGACATTGTATTAGTGGAGGAGTCTAAGGAAAAAGTTAATAGAAAATTAGAACTATGGAGAGAAACATTAGAAAGCAAAGGCCTCCGACTTAGTAGAACAAAGACAGAATATATGGAATGTAAGTTTGATCATTTGGTTACTTCAGAGGACATAGAAATTAAAATTGGCACACATTGCATTCCCCAAAAGGAAAGTTTTAAATACCTAGGGTCAATTTTTCAAAGTGATGAAAGAATTGATGGAGATGTTACGCATAGAATTAATGCTGGTTGGTTAAAATGGAGAGGAGCATCAGGTATTCTTTGTGATAAGAAGATACCATTAAAATTAAAAGGTAAATATTATAGAGCAGCAATTAGGCCTGCCATGTTTTATGGTTCTGAGTGTTGGGCAGTTAATCATCAACATGTACAAAAGATGTCTGTGACAGAAATGAAGATGTTGAGATGGATGAGTGGTCATACAAGAAAAGACCGTATACATAATGAGGTTATTAGAAACAAATTAGGAGTGGCACCAATAGAGGATAAAATGAGGGAACATCGTTTAAGATGGTTTGGACATATAGAACGAAGATCAGAAGAAGAACCTGTAAGAAGGGTAGAAAAACTAAATTTGGAAAGTATTAAAAGAGGTAGAGGACGACCACAAAAGTGTTGGAAAGAAACAATAAAGAATGATCTAGCTTATTGGGAGTTAGCTGCTAGCATGGCACACGATAGGGATATGTGGAAACAAAGAATCCATGTAGCTGACCCCGTCTAGTATGGGAAAAGGCTTAGTTGTTGTTGTTGTTGTTTATAGAATAAAAACACTATTCTTGAAACACAAATAGTCATTTGGATGGTGAGCATGATTGATCACTGATTGACGCTAACCAATAAATGGGAACCATGTGGTGCTCGTTTAAATTTAAAAATTATTAAAATTTAAAGGCGGTGACATCAGGCACCCACTATGCAGGTTGGCCAGCAGGCACCCGGGTATGAGAGATGTGACAGTGGGCACCACATAGTGCCTACTGTATCGGTCGAGCGGTCAACCTCACTTAGGGGTGTTCACGGTTTGGTTTGGTTTTAGCATCAACCTCGAAACCAAACCGCTACTAGCAGTTCTTGATATTTTTAGAACCAAACCAAACCATGGCATGATTATAACCGAATCAAAGTGAACCGATGGTTCCAGTTTGGCTCGATTCTGAACCATAGTTCTTATTGTAATACAAAAAAGGGACAATAATTTTTAATTTAATATCATGTAGTTAATGACCAACTAATAGATATTAAACTCATAAGAACAAATATTATACTTAATCTCAGCCAAAAGGCTATGAAAAGTATGTCTTACTTGGTGCCTTACAATGATTTTTATAGTACTCAACCTAACCTTTATCTCATTCCTCGTCAATATAGTATTAAACTCAGCCATCTTATACTTGGTTGGATTGGGTTCGGTTCTGACGGTTCAACTCAATTCTTATGGTTCTGTTCCAATACTAGAACCGTGAACTGAACTGTTGATAATTTTTATATTAGAATTGAACCAAACCAAACCGTTGGTATCTAGAACCGAACCAAACTACCGGTTTGGTTCTCACATACATGAACACCCCTAGCCTCATTGACTGCTAGACCAATACCCAACATCACATGGTGCTTGGGTACACGGACATGACAATGGGCATGACACAGTGCTTGTTGTACAGCCATGTGGTTAGACTGGCTGACCGCCTTGCAGCCCAGGCCAGTACTCGGGCACCACATGCCGCCTAAGTACACATAGACATGACAAGCGATGTCCCATCTGCTATGAGTCAATATATTATACATAATATATAATGTATATTAATATAAATAATTCACTTATATAATATATATCTTAGTGAATCAAAGAGCACTACATGCCACTCTCTAATTTAAATACATATTTTAATAGCCAGTTTTGGGTTGAAATTAGTACCCGCAAATTTTAGATTACGGATCTGAACCATCGGTTCAGATTTGAAGCCGACCTAACAATTTGAACCAGAACCAAACTGCCGATTTTTCCATTCGTTCAGGTTCCCATTAAGGGCTAGGTTTTCATGTATACAAACCATAACCAAATTGGGCCATACCCGATTCTAGAACCAAATATGGCAGTTCCAACTGATTTGTAGGTCAGTTTAGTTCTGGGTTGAACCACCAGGCCAATTCCAAATTGTCCATGTCTAGCAGTCCTTTAAGGAGTTGTGATCCTCTTTTAAGTATTAACTTCACTAGTTCTTGTATTTAGTTTTCCTTTGAGAAGAACGTTTCAAAGTGGCTAGACTTTGAACCGGCATATAAGATAATGATATCATGCTTTATGGATATCTTTGTAAATGCTTGGGTGAATATTATTGGAGATGAAAATTACGAGTATCGAGTCATTAGCACACTTTTTGGATGGGAGTAGGAGTGGTGGTATGAAGCTTGTAGATTGTTCTTGAAAAAAGTGACATATAGGTATGATATATATTCATGAGTTTTCATCGAAAAAGATGGCCTTGTCCTAGTGATCATTAGATGATCATGTCAGACATGGGGTTCAATTATTGCTACTTAATAGAATGTAGCATTAGTTCTTTTTTATACGATAGGGTCAACAATATTTCTGCCACTAGTGTTAGACGGTGAGCAACCAATTATGAAGGATGTATGGTACATATGCTATCAACATGTTGTATGATATTTTTTAATGGTAATCACAATATCTTTAAATGTGATTATGTTATTTATGTATTTAGTTTATCCAATTTATAATTTGTATTCTCTTATGTTCCTATTTTTCTTCCAGATACACATGATTGATGGCTCTCTTATTGCCCCCTATCTTTTCATCTTGGCAAACAATAATGACATGAAAGCACCAAGAATTAGACTCAACTGTTTCATGAATGTATTGAGATGTATATAAAAATGATAGGACCAAGAGATATATTATACACGACATTGAGGACAGTGATTGATGTGTTGAACTTCTTTTATATTTTGTAAATGTAATTATTTTTTCAATTGAAATGAAAGCATTATTTCATAACAATTGTATATATTGAGGGTAAAGACTGGTGAAATTAAATGTCATTCATTACAAATTTCATTTACATATACATTTCATAAATAATACAAAAAGAATATCACAAATGTAATATGTAAACGCCATATACAATATATCATCCCAATGCATGGAACATCTACTACATCAAGCTCACACGTCCTCAAATATAGTCAATCGATGTGTTTCTTGGCAATACTATTCGTATATGTCCAACAACTCCAACAATATAGGGTCACCCAATATCGTGGTATACACCCTGAATGTACTAAGACTGATGCTAGTATGTCAAGTTTTGTGCTAAGACATTCATATAAGAAAATATTACAAAAAACATTAGTATTATAATTAAATCAAAATAAAATTAAAGATCACACTAATATAGATAAATTTACCTATATGAAGAATAATGTATCATGTTGTTTAGTTAGAGGAGGACAAGTGAGACACAATTGAATGATAGAATCTCTCAAAATAATTTAATACGTTTGAGGAATATACCACTCCATGTACAACTCATTACACTCATGAGGATACATTATTGGGATGCCAAAGTACTTAAGATGAAAACATCATGAGTGTTATGCCTCCCAAGTAGTATTATGTGACTCATACTATATCTTATATGCATGGGGCTTTGTAGGTCTATTTACAATGAAAGGCCTTATCGGCACAATTGGGATGCCTTTACGATAGCCAAATTATCGAATTATATGATCTAGCTTATATGGTTCCACAATATCCAAACAGTGAATGCATCCATGGTATCTCGATAACTTATATGCCTTACAATCTATATAGTTACAATCAATCTACAATACATAAAATGAAAGATAAAATATATGGCATCATAGGTTATGTTTAATATAAAAATAAAAATATAATTATTGTTTCATAAATTACCTAGTATATTGTCATCAAATCCAATTGCTTATAGTACTTAGTAAGCCAATCAATAGGAGATTGCTTGTGAAAGATATTTCCCATCCACCGGCCTGCTCATGGTTCTCCATCAAGTTATTTCAGTTGCCTTCTAAATTTGAAGGCTAGGAAATACTCATAAATTCATGCCTATAATTAAAACATATAACTTGTTCAATTATGAAAAATGACTATAAAAGATATTGTAACAAACAACAATAGTACAAATTCTTACTTTGAGTAGAGAAGTATGTTCACTAATTTTTTGTACATCTATTCAAGATGACTTCACAAGTATGTTAATGTTGTTGTACCTCAAGCATAATTGTCCACTCTTCAAACATCATATGCTAATAGATGTATGATTGTTATTGATACTCAACCTCTAGACTTATCATGATATAATGTACAACCTAGTTGATACAACGAATATAATAAAGTCTTATTTTCAACGAATATAATAAAGTCTTATTTTCATTGCTGAATTTTCTTCTTAAAAAATAATTCAAAGCACCTCAAACTTAATGCCTCTAGACTTAATCTCTAGCACTACTTTATCGATGCTCATCTCTAACATATCACTCAAAATATCTTTATTACTTTTAACCATCATCTCTCTTATCAAGGCAACAAGTTATCCCTCCATTGGAAAACCAAGTATCTTGTGGACATCTTGAAATGTGATAATTATCTCACCCCATGATATGTGAAAATTGTTTGTGTCAAGTTACTAATGCTTGATAAAAGTAGTCAACAACATATGGTCTATAACTTATCAATCTATCCACTCTTATCTGCAATCTCAACTCAATTACTGAGCTTCAAATCCGTTCTCTTCACTAACCATGTTTTGCCAACAATCTACGTTATGTGCATTGTTAGTATTTTTCGTATTGTCTACATATATACATTTACATAGTCAGTTGAAATAATGAGCATTGATAGTTTCACTAAAGTCATAAATTAGTTATTCCTACTAGATTTTATAAGAAATGTAACTTTCAAAGCTAGGAAGTAATCTTTACATATTAGGAAATTCATCATCTTCATGCTCTTCAATGTCAATCTCAGCCTCTGAGGTATCTATATCCTCCTTATAACATGAAGGCCAGCCTTTAGCAATATTTGTATCTACCAAAATGCCATCATCTTCTCCTCATTGTTATCCATAGGTTCTTTCTCTGTATGATATGACATTATGTTTCTAAGATGAGGTAATGGCATTATGCCTATGAGCCAAATCTACATATAAAAAAAAATAGTTACTCAAATAAAAGATAACCCAAAATAGAAGAGATGTTGCTCAACCGCATCCCCTACATGTGAGACACACGGTTGGCCACACCTGTGTCTTGCACTAAAAAAGACCCATGCATTAAGTATGTCTCTCATGTAGGAGAGATGGGTTTTCTAGCAAGAATCTAGTAGAAAAGTAAACCAATAAAAAAGTGACAAAGCCCAAACCAAATCAATGATATACCTTAAAAAGTCATTGAATCTCTCTTCGAATCGACCTCCTTTTTCTTTTTTTTCTCTTTCTCTTCTTCTTTCTTCCTATTTTTTCTTCTTTTTCTTTGTACGATAGATTTCAACAAGTTTTTTAGCTACAAATAGAAGTAGAATGAGTAATGGGTGCCTGGGGTATGTCGGAGAGCAAAAATCATATGGAAAAAGGGGCGATAGATGGTGGTTCGCACAAAAGAAGAGAGAGAAGGGGTTGAGATAACTTCAAGGGTATCATGGTAATTACTTGATATAAGCAGGGTATTTTTAGAATCATAAGGAAATTGGGGTGCACAAACATGAATTTGGGTATGCACATATCAATTCTATGATGTCATCGTCAATATGAAAAATTTGTTATCATTTCTTTCTAAATTCCTCAAGAACAAAAGCAATTGTGCCAAGATTTAATGTAAACGAGCTTGTGTTATTTCTTGGAAACCCTCCAGGCCTATGTCATTTAGTGTTCGTGTATACAACAAACCCTTTGTTTATGTTGGTACATGTATCTTGTTTGGAGTTGCAAGAAATTTTGCATTTCATGTCATGCAGGTGCTATGTCCTTTCGCCTTGTATTTGTAAGATATTGACATTTTCTAAGGAACTATTATTTTCACAACCCCATTTTTTCAAAAATACCAAAATTACCCTCTAACACATTCTCTCTCCTCTTCATACAAATTCTGGCATTCCCTTCTCTCTATTCTGATGATCGACATGTGATTCGTTTTTGGCTATCGTGGCCTTCTTCGCAGTAAAAAAGCACACAAGTATACTCTTACAAATTTTGCTAAAAAAATAAATAGAAAGAAAAAAAGAAGAAGAATCAAGAACAATAAGAAATAGGAGGAGGTTGATTCTTCCAGAAATTTTGGGGCTTTTGTAAGTTTGTGCTAGATTTTATTTTTTCTTGTATTTTAAACATCTTATGGTTTTGAGTTGATGACCTCGAGTCATTGGTTTTTTGAGTAGAGACATGGCCCAACTGCATCTCTCCTTCGAGAGAGACATCAGTTGTATCTCCCTTAATTGGATGGACATTGATGGGCCACGTCTCCCTTTATTGGGAGATGTAGTTCAACCGTGTATGTCTCGTAGGTGAGTTGCGGTTGTAATGATATATATATATATATATATATATATATATATATATATATATATATATATATATATATATATATATATATATATATATATATATATATAAATGCTTCCCACTTTATATTCTTGTTATAATGTATTATAGAATAGTAAAGAACTTGAGCTAAATCACTTATTTCGGTAGATTAGATTCTGAACAGATGATGACTACTAAAAATATTGATTATAGTGGAGTATCTTCTTGATCTACTACAAACAAGGAGACTGGAATTGATTATGGTATACTAGATGATTTTTTTTGTGCTTGACTGATGAAATAGAAGATGCATTTGTTGATTACGAGGATGATAAACTTGATTATTTACTTATGTTTGCGATAGAGGATGTGTTTTGCAATCATGATAAAGTTATTGAGTATGTAAGAAATATCCAGAGAAAGCACAATATTGTCATTATTATTCTTTGTTTGATTAGTAAAGTTATAATAAGTAAGGTACGTCCTAAGTGTAAAGAGTGGCAAATATAGGATGAGTGGAAATGTTGATGTTGAAAATAATAGGTGGATGAATATTAAAAAAGTGAAGTGCCTATTTTTACTGAAAGGAGAGCATGTAGTCGATGGTTATTAGAAATTGGATATAGTCAATGGAATACATAACCACTCTATAAGTTTATATCTTAAAAGTCATGCTTTTGTAGGGAGATTGAGTGAATCTGAGCACAGGTGAAATATTAGTAAAACAAAGTATATTTATACTAAAAGGATGAAAATTAGAAAGAAAGATGGGAGTTGTCAAAGTATTTTGCAACAACTATTATATGATTTAGACTCTCACCAGTATTGCACATGGCATCATAAGATACCCAAAACTGATATTGTTAATGACATTATGTTTGTATATCCTCATTCCATAGCTAGTACATGTATTTTCATGGGTATAGGAGTTTGATAGCACTTATGAGACAAACATGCAAGACTTTTATTTCATGTTTTCAATGTTGTTTCTTACATTAAGTAACACTTGTATATACTCTATAATTTATAGGTATAAGATGTCATTCCTTGAGATTGTGGGGTTCACATCAACTAACAAGAAATTTTCTTTAGCCTTCGCTTTTATGAGTACAAAAAATAAAATGAATTATGTTTGTGTATTGAGGTGCTTGAGGAAGTTATGCACTCCAAACAACTTTCTATATATAATTTCCAGTGACTATGATTTAATATTGGTGAATGCCATTTAATTCATATTTTCAGGTACGTCAAACTTGAGTAAATGACACATTATAAAAAATATTGAAATATTTTAAATAAAATTGTCGGTCCCAAGCCCAGATAAAAGAGGAGGGTTGTGTTAGGCTTCTAATAGCCTACGTAAAACTTTATCAGATTTTTATACTAGGGATTACACAAATTATGAGCATTACTTTGGCGCATTCCTGCCTAGCGATGCACTGTTGAGCCTGAATGTAGTGAATAGTAAGCAAGGGTCACTACATTTTCGCCCGGATGTAGTGAATCAATTGCAGAGAGTGTTCTCACATCATGGATGGGTGTAGGTAAAGAAGTTAGTCCCACTACATTGTCGCTCAAATGTAGTGAATAATTTATAAAGAGAGTCTCCGCATTTTTAATATAGACGGATGCGAGGGATAAGGAAGCTAGTCGTAGATAATAAGATTAGTATTGGTTCTTTGAATATCGAAACATTATCCAATAAGCTAATGGAGGTGGTAGATACTATGATTCGGAGAAAGATTCATATTCTATGTTTACAAGAGACAAAGTGGGTTGGAGAAAAAGCAAAAGAGATAGAGGATAGAGGTTTTAACTTATGGTACTCAGGACCTCATGTAAAGAAAAGGCTCGAAACGGAGTTGGTATTATCATAAATAAAGATTTAAAGGATAGCATAGTAGACAAACAATGATATGGTGACTGAATCATGATGTTGAAATTAGTGTTAGGAGCAGAGGTTTTGAATATAGTTTGTGCTTACACACTCCAAGTAGGACTAGAAGATAGTATAAAGACAACTTTTTGAGAAGAGTTAGATAAGGTGATTCAAAGGATTCCATAAAGGGAGATGATTTGTTTAGGAGGAGACTTAAATGGACATGTCGGTAAAGAGGCATTAGGATATCAAGGTATTCATGAAAACTTTGGTTTTAGAGATATAAATGAGGAAGGTAGGGAGATTTTAAATTTTGTTATGGCATTTGCTCTCTTTATAGTCAATACAATCTTCAAAAAACGAGATGAACATTTAATTACTTATAAGAGTAGCTTATCACAAACACAAATTGATTACTTTATTTGTAGGAAAAAAGATAAAGCATATTGTAAAGATTGTAAGGTAATTCTAGGAGAAAGCTTAACCACCCAAATTCGACTTTTAGTTATAGATTTACAAATAAAAAAATAGATAAAGAAGAAAAGAGTGCATCGAGCTATTCGGACTAAATGGTAGAACCTCAAAAGCTAGAAAGAAAATATATTTTAAAAGAAAGTCCTTCAAGGAGATGTTTGGAATTATGTTGGTACACCTTGTGATATGTGGAACAATATGGCTATACATATTAGGAAAGTGGCGAAAGATGTGTTAGGTGAATCTAAGGGAGGTGTACCGGCATAAAAAGAAGCATAGTGGTGGAGTGAAGTGGTGCAAAATAAAATCAAGGCAAAGAGGGTATGTTACAAATTACATTATGCTAAGAATACTAGTGAAACTTTAGAGGCTTATAAGAAAGCGAAGAAGGAAGTAAAAAAGGTCGTTAGTTAAGCAAAAGCTAAAATTTAGGAGTATTTATATAAAAAAAACTCAACTTAAAAGAGGATAAAAGAGATATTTTTAGGATAGCTAGGGCTACATATAACAAAACTAAAGATCTTAATTATGTTAGATGCATCAAAGACGAGGATGAAAAAATTCTAGTGGCAAATGATGATATAAGAAATAGATGAAAAAACTATTTTTATAAGCTTTTTAATGAAAATAAAGATGTTAGTATTAGCTTAGGAGAGTTAGCCAAATCAGAAAAGTATATAAACCACAATTTCTACCGACATATTCAAAAGAATGAAGTAAAAGAGGCTCTTAAATATAAGAAGGGTGGTAAAGCAGTATTCCTATAGAAGTTTGGAAAATACTAAGAGAAATAGGAATCACTTGGCTCACAAGACTATTTAATGAAATATGGAAAAACCAAAAGATGCCTGAGGAATAGAGAGCAAGTACACTTATACTCATATATAAGAACAAGGGAGACATTCAAAATTGTACGAATTATTGAGGTATCAAGTTAATGAGTCATACTATAAAATTATGGGAAAGAATTATCGAACGTAGGTTAAGACAAGTATCAAGTACAACAGAGAACCAATTTGGAATCATGCCAGGCAGATCTACTATTGAAGCGATTCACCTTTTGAGACGTCTTATGGAACATTTTAGAGCAAAAAAGAAAGACCTTCACATGATATTTATTGTTCTAGAAAAAGCTTATGATAGGGTACCGAGGGAGGTTCTTTGGAGAACTTTGGAAAAAAGAGGTATCCCATTGACATATATTAACCTTATAAGAGACATGTATGATGGTGCAAAAACATGTGTGAGGACTCATGAAGGAACGACAAACTTCTTTGAAGTTAATATTGGGTTACATCAAGGATCAACTTTAAGTCCATACTTATTTATAATGGTGATTGATGAGTTAGTAAAACATATTCAAGATGAAGTACCTTGGTGTATGTTATTTGTAGATGACATTGTGTTAGTGGAGGAGTCTAAGGAAAAAGTTAATAGAAAATTGGAACTTTGGAGAGAAACATTAGAAAGCAAGGCCTCCGACTTAGTAGGACAAAGACAAAATATATGGAGTGTAAGTTTGATCATTTGGTTACTTCAGAGGACATAAAAATTAAAATTGACATACATTGCATCCCCCAAAATGAAGGTTTTAAATACCTTGGGTCAATTTTTCAGATTGATGGAAGAATTGATGGAGATGTTATGCATAGAATTAATGCTGGTTGGTTAAAATGGAGAGGAACATCAGGTATTCTTTGTGATAAGAAGATACCATTAAAGTTAAAAGGTAATTATTATAGAGCAGCAATTAGACTTGCCATGTTTTATGGTTTTGAGTGTTGTGCAGTTAATCATCAACATGTACAAAAGATGTCGGTGACAGAAATGAAGATGTTGAGATGGATGAGTGGTCATACAAGAAAAGACCGTATACATAATGAGGTTATTAGAAACAAATTAGGAGTGGCACCAATAGAGGATAAAATGAGAGAATATCATTTAAGATGGTTTGGACATATAGTAAAAAGATCAAAAGAAGAACCTATAAGAAGGTTAGAAAAACTAAATTTGGAAAGTATTAAAAGAGGTAGAGGACGACCACAAAAGTGTTGGAAAGAAACAATAAAGAATGATCTAGCTTATTATGAGTTAACTGCTAACATGGCACATGATAGGGCCCTGTGGAAACAAAGAATTCATATAGCGGACCCCGTCTAGTATGAGAAAAGGCTTTGTTGTTGTTGTTGTGAGCTGGAGGAAGGTCATCCTCTGGTCATATCAGAGCAATTATAAAGAGGCAATGAAATTGAAGTAAACATTTCTTTGTTATGCTCTTTTATGTTAAAGAATAGTACTTGAACCTGTATAAGGAGAGAATCATCTCAGTGTGAAAATATATGGTAATTCATTATGGTACTTATATAACTAATAGGTATGTACAATTGGTTGTTAATGCTTATGTATCTCGCTTATAGTTTTTGAATCTTGTAATGATTGTTCTTTAATGGTGTATAGGGTGGAGATTGTATATGCAAGGTTTAAAGGAATCCTTGGTACCTCAATTAGGAGATTCAATACAATTTGGAAACAAATACATTCAATGGTCGAGATGTATATTTGTACACAAATTTTAGGTTTAGCAGAACCCTAAACTCATATCCATTATTCTTAATTTTATAAAAGTAAATAAAAACTAAGTCAAGAGTGACTCACATTTTATTCTCTTTCCTTTTATGAATTGTGGGCCTTGTCAAAGTTCTTTTCATAAATTACCTTTTTGCCCCAATAGACAAGGGTCAGCTCTTGCATTACAAAATTTTTGGCTAATAAAAAGGAAATATGGGACTTGGGTCCTAATTGGTTTTGGATCTCTAAATAAGACTTGGGTCTCTAAATAAATATGGATATTAATTGGGATATAGGTTCTAAAATGGATATGGTATTCTAATTGGGACAAGACCTAAAGTGGGTATGAATTCTAAATGGAATACGTGACCTAATATGGGTATGGATCATAAATGGGTATAAGGATTCTAAAGTGATAATGATTTTAATGTGGGTATGAATCTATGTGTTGATTTAGACTTCTAATTTGGATATGGATTTATGGGTCTATTTGGACTCTAGTATTGGTATCCTAGGGCTGGACGATCCTGATGAAACTTTAAATGGATAGGGACTTTAAGTGGTTAAGGATGATCTTATTTGGATGCAAAACTAATTGGGTAATGATATGTTGAAATTGTAGAAATTATCCTAAGTACAAAAAAATATATTTAAGATGGTGAAATTAATTCTCTTTCTCTCTAAATGTAGAAATTAACATCTACGTATGCAATGGACTAGCTAAGGTACATCATTAATTATCAAGATGCAAGAACAAGGGAACGTTATACAAACATATGAATGCGAAAGAAGCATTTACGTAGCTGTGTGATTATGACGTATTGATGCAAACACGACTAAGGAGTTGAATTAGGGATTGTTAAGATGAAGGTGCTACGTAAAAGGCAATGATGAGTCAATGATAATCTGAGTGCAATGATGAATCAATGTTAATCTGAATGCAATGATGGATCAATGATGACTTAGATGATGTGATGGTTCAATGATGACCTAGATGCAATAATGGATCAAGGATAGCTTAGATGCAAGGGTGATAACTATTATGATCTAATAATTATAACTATTATAAGCTAAGGCTAGGAAGCAAGAAGATCTATAACTAATATGCAAATATAATGGATTGTCTTAGTGTAGGAATGAAGCTATACCAAATAAGATGAAGGGTAATGCTAAGTGAGGACAGTTATGGATGAACTGATATCAACCGAATAAAGACTAGCATACTATAACTAATATGAAGGTCTATGATGTTAAAATTTTTGCCTTGATCGAGCACCTCTCCTCTTGGTCAAACACCGTTGAAACTGAACGACACTCTCTTTAAGGTGGATTTCTCTTAGACAACACATGCATACACCGAGCATGCGAAAGAGAAGAGAAGAGGAAGAAGAAAGGGACTATTGGCTCTACTTGTTGCCTTGTCTTGATGAAAGAGAGAAATTATTTATGCTCCATAGATAAGAGTTCTTATTGATGCTTCATCGATGAGAGAGATGGATACAATGGGAGGTCAAGAGGGCTATTTATAGAGGAGATTCAACCTCTTTAGAGATAAGAAATAACCAGATTTGATCCCTCCAAAATCTCTTACAAATCCTAAAAGGTAAGAATTTAAAATATTTTCTATTTGATTTGGCTAAGTGGCTTCCATTTTGGCTTGATGGTATGACTGGACTGGTGGACTCCCACATGGCTTGGAGGATCTTAGGATGACTCACTTTGGCTTGGAGGCTTGACATGGCTTGGATGGCTTCTCTCGATAACAATTTGAGTTCTTGTCTTGACTTAAAACCTTGATGAAGCTTGATAATTGTTGTCCTTGAAGCATTAAAGTGGATTGACCCATTGTGGCTTCATGTGGAGTTGATTCCAATGAACTGAGTTGAGTCATGGCTAAGGTAGGCTTGGTTTGGGTCAAAATTGAATTTTTAATATAATGTTTAACTATGTAATTTGACTCAAAATGAATTTTCACTACCATATTAAGAGTCAACTAGAACAAATGCAGGTTCAATAGACTTGGGTCACCTAGGCTAGTTGAAATAAGACTTAAGGTTAATCAAAGTAAAGGCTTGAACCATATACATAAATGCATAATAAGCTTTCTTGTATTTTGAAAATAAATATAAATGAAGAGTTTTTTTAACAAAATGGTAGTAATAACAACAAAAGGAGAGCATGACAAGTGTCTTCCATGAATTTTAGCTTCTCTCATACATTTATGTGTTATACCCAAAATATAAAGTTTTTATAAAAACTATCCCTACACATATACATATACATTGAAATAATCATTTTTTAAAATAGAACTTCATTTAGTACCATGTATGTTCATAAACTTATATGTATATGTAAGGTTCAAAATTCTTAAATGTAAAAATCAGCCTATATTAAATATTCAATATAAATAATTTTTTTAATAAAATCTCATGAACAAATAAAATAAAAGAAACTTTTTTATGGTGAATCCTACTTTGTCATGTGAAGCCAGAAGCCTTCAAAATACCTCCCTTCCAAAATATTTCATTTATACTCTATGTGAGTTCTAATTTTTATAAAAACCAAGACTGAAGGTCTCACCTTACACTCCTTAAAATTAGCCTTTTAAAAAAAATTTAAGAACATATTTTCCTAGGAAAAGTTTGGGTATTTATAATATTACAGAATTGAAGAAGTCATTTGAAAAAATCTTAAATCATTACCCAACATTACATTAATATCACACAAGATATTATAGCAAATATGCAAAAAGGAGTATTACGATATGCTCTTGACATGATTGTAAGAAAGTATAATTGTATCAAGATAATAGGTTTAGATCGAATTACATATCAATGTACATTGCAACATTCACATGGCTTGACATGTGTTCACTAGATCAATCTTTTCCTAAATGTGGTGAATTAATCCAACTATTAGCAATTGATTCATTTAAGAGAAATCTAGACCTAGCGGTGGAAACAACCTACATTGCCAATTACAATGACATTGATGCATGAATAACATTTATAATGGAGGTTGTTGTTCGAAAGTTAAGAAAACATCCATAACCCCAAAATACATGATATAAACCCAAGTGCATGCATTCTCGGCACCCACCCAACTCATGAATCCTTAGTTGTCGTCATTAGGCAATATGCTCATTAGTAGCAATGCTCATATGTCTCTATCAACTCCAGCAACACAAGGTCACTCAACAATGGTTATGGCACATGGTTCAAGTGCTATAAAGCTAGCTAGTGTGTCATGTGTGGCTGTAAGGCTGAATGAGGAAAATAATTTCGAGCAATATTAATATTATCATTCAATAATAACAAAGATAAAGAACGATAATATAAACAAATATCACTTTACTTTTAAGAAGAATGATGTATCTTATTGTTTATTTGGAGGAGGGCAAACCAGATGCAATTGATCAATAGAGTTTCAAAATAAATCAACGTATCCGAGTAATATAATGTGATCATCACACTTACGAGGATACGTTGTTGGGATGTCACAGTGCTCAAGTTGAAAATAGTCTGATCCTCCCAAGTGACATCTCATAGCTCATATTATATCGTATATACATAGGGTTTTGTTAGTCTATTTGCAAGAGACAACCTTATTAGAGCAATTGAGATGCTTTCATGACAGTCAAACTTTCAAACTACCCAATCCAGCATATACAATTCTGCAACATCCAAATAATGAATGCAATTGTGATATCTCGACAACTTATATGCATTGTTGTTCAAGTAGTTTGTATAATCATATGGCTACCAATTGGTATGCATTAAATAAAAAGAAAGATAAAAATAATATATGTATAACATCATGTCATATGTTTAACAAAAATAAAATAGATAGTTGTTGTTTGATAACTTATTTCCTCTGCCATCATCAAATCCAACTGCTTACGATACTTAGAAAGTTTATTAGTAGGAGAATGTGTGACAAACACTTTTCATCCACCTGTCTACTTGTGGTTCTCCATCAACCCATTTTGGCCATATACTGACTCTCAATGCTAGAAAATAGTAATAAACCCATGCTTACAAATACAAAATACAATTTAGTTGTTGAATTATAAAAACAAACTATATAAAAAATACTTTAGTAAGCATAAATAATAAAGCATTACCTAGAGTAGATTATTATACCCACTCAGTTGTTATGCCTCAATCCAGGATGCTTTTCTAATTATCCCATACAAGTAAGTTAATGAGCCAATAGATATACGATCATAAGTGACACTCTATTTCTAGACTTATCTTGATATAATATGCACCCAAGTTGATAAGAAAAATATAGTAAAACCTTTTTTCGGATGAGAGTCTCCTACTCCTAATATGGGTTTGAAGAGCCTCAAACTTAATGGTTCTAGACTTAATCTCCAACCTGGCTTCATAAATACTTATTTCTAATAGATCACTCAAAATGTCTTCTATGCTTCAAGCCATCATCTCTAGCATCAAAGTACGAAGTTCGCCGTCCATTGATGGACAAAATATTTTGTAGATACATATCTCAACCTACGGCTGGTAGAAGTCATTTGTGTCTAGTTATTAATACTCAATAAAAATGCTGAACAACACATGATATATAACTATATACAACAAATCTTCTTACCCAACTGACCCATTCCTATCTCTAATCTCAACCCAATTATCATACTTCACATTCACTCGCTTGATTGACCATGTTGTTACAACATTATACCGTGTGTAGATTGTTACTTCTTTTAGCATTACTTGCATATTTATATTGACATAATCAAAATCGTGAGTTGTATTTAAATATACAACTCCATTGAAGTTTACAATTACTTATGCAAAATTTTATAGGATATATGACCTTTAAAACTAGGGAGTAATCCCGATATGTTAGGAAATCTCTCACCATCACTCTCTATACTATATCATCATAATAGTATGAAGACTTGGCTTCATCATCATCATCAACATGTGTATCGATGAAAATCTCTTTGTTTTTTTGCCTTGTGATCATCCTCATATTGCATTATGTAGACACAAAATTTTTCACTTCTAAGCTTATGTAGAAACTGGAAATGAGAATTTCTTATCTACTTAATGCGCGAGCGTGCCAGTTAGTTTTCCAAAACTAGCAAAGTTTTGAAAATCTGACTTTTGTGGCGATTGGGCTAAGAGAGCTCTTTTCGCTTTAGACCTTCTTGAACCGATGTTCAAGGGTCAACCTAAGCACTTAGAAATTTCAATTTTGAAAAGAGTGAACTCCAATTCATGGGAAAATTTGGTGTTTTCAAAGTGACAAAGTAAGGATGCAATGTGCTTTGGTTTTAAAACTTGAAACTCATCAAGTTCTTAAAAACAGAACTGCCTCTATTTTCATCCCTTGTTCCCAAAATTTTCTTGATGGTCTAGGGATCTCCAAAATTCATAAAATCTTTATAGAAGGTTCCCTGATGTCTTGGGATCCTATACCGCCTTTTGTTTTTAATTTTGGACCAACAAATCAGCAAAATTAAATTGGGAAGTAAGACTAACTTCTGTTTCAGGAAATTCTATAATAGAAATATAGAGGCTCAAAAAATCCTATGTAACTCGGTGTATAGATCTCTAAATATTGTGATTTAAGTCTTTTAGGAAAGCTATGGATGTTAGGTTTCCAGTAAGACTAATTTCAACCAATTTGGATTCCTATAGATACAGATATGAGACTTTTACCCAACCCCTATTTCTGAAAATCTAACTGTACAGAAACATAAATGAATTCATTCGACCTTTCCCAATTTTATTAATGGGGTCGCACAGTCCTAAAATTCTTGAAAGTTTTATTTGTAAGAGTCTTGCGTGTGGAGATGTTGTACCTAAAATTTTAGTACGTTTGGATTATGTAGTAGATAATTAAAATTGAAACAATAAAGTATGCAGATGCAGAAAACAGGGTTTTAGTTTCATGGCATATACGTGCAAATGCATACTCATACGAAATTAAATTGCAACAACTCTACTCCTGAAATAAATTGCTCAAATTAAAGGAATGAAAATGTACATATTAGCCTAAGCATAGAGGGGGTAGAGAGTATGGGAGTAGAATCACTTAAGCAAATAAGTAGAGTTCATGTGTGTGAATTTGACAATCTATCCATGAAATGAAAAATCTGCAACTCTAAGCCTTATTACAACTTGGGAGGAGGCGATGCTCCATTAATACAACCCCATATCAATTTAATCAAAGAAGAAGACAGATTTATGATTGAATTCGAAATAATACTTACACGATGAACAAAATCTTGTCGGATATTCAAGAGTGAAATCCGACCAAGGCTCCTTCCTCTTCTTCCAAGGCTTCTCTTGCACTCACCTAACTTTACCCTTCTTCCCCAACCCCTCTTGCTACTACACGGCCCTCTTGGGATCAACCTCACTTGCTGGAAATATCCCTAACTAGCTCTCTCACCAAACCTCAAGTCCTCACCTCTCTCAAGCTCCTCCAAGATGGGGAACCCGCCCCCCCCTTGGCCCTTTTTATAGGCCAAGGGGCTGTGACTTCTAGCTCCTTCCTTGGGACGGGTTGGGTCAGTCCCATTGCCTTGATTTAGATCCATACAAGTGGTCTCCCTTTTGTGGTTTGAACCAGCCCCATGTGAGCTGGACTTCTTTAAAGTGGACGGCCTTGATTGGGCTCAAATCAACTGCCTTGATTGGGCTCAAATCAACTGCACCTTGTTGGCTGGCCAAGACTCTTTAGCTCACTTCAGCTTGATTGATGCTTGGTTGCTTCAATTGCCTTAATTCGCATCATGTTACTTGATGGAACATGATTCATCCTAGCGACATCAGGTTCTTGAACTTGATCAAGCCTTGTGCTTTTGGCTTGGCCGGATATACCAAGTTGACCGGCCCTTAGTTCTACTAAACCATCTCGCCTTGGCTTGACTCCATGATTTGCAATCTTTCCAACTTGATACAAGGTGTTGGCCATGTGCATCTGCTAGGTTTCTTCTTGGTTTGATAAGCTCAGCCCTAATTGGAAATTGACTCAATCTTGTCTTGATAGGCTCGACCCCATCCTGATCTTGAATTTGGTTTTACCTTGATTTGAGAGATTCGCCCCATTGTTAGCTTGATCTTGATTTGATAAGCTCGATCCTCCACTTGATCTCATCTTAATTGGATAAGCCTCATCCTCGAACTTGATCTTGATTTGATAAGCTTGATTCTCCACTTGATCTCATCTTAGCTCAATCCCATTTATGAATTTGAACTGGATCTTGATTTGAACTTGATCTTCATAGGCTTCAATCTTATCTTCTTTGCTTTTTGGGCCTTGATATGGATTCAGGCTTGGATTCTGCTCATGGGCTATTGAATTTAAAACTTTTATTTTGAAAACTTCTTAAAACCTTAAAAAGCTCGGTTTTTCAACTTGGAAAATCACAAAGGCTTTAAATTGACTTTTGAATTTCGAAAATATTTTTTATTTCGGATGTTTACACGTTACATCTTCTAAATGATGTAGTCATGTTATACTTTTTACTTGTGCTCTATGAGTTATACCTATAGATGAACAAAAATAACAATAAGTACTATACATTATAAAACATATATAAAATATAATATATATCATGTAAATTAAATACAGGAAAATGCAATACAACCACATCTCCCATATACTAGGAGAGATGCGGGCTTAGCCGTATCTCCCTACTATGAAACTTGTGACTTAGCTGCGTCTCGAATGAACAAAAACCATGGTTGAGCTGTGTCACTTTCCAAGGAATGCTTGCGGCTTAGACACCTCTACCCTATACGAAGATGCGTCATGCCGCGTCTTGAGCCAAGAACACAACAACATTTAGTCATCATGATTCTGACAAAAAATCATCTCAATACATCAAAACATAATAAAAAATAAACCAAAGAAATACTTGTAAAAATCATCGAAACCCTTTTGAATCGGCTTCCTTCTTCCTTTTTCTCATCTTTTCATCTGAAACATTGTGGGACGACAAACAACGAGGTAGCGTACGTTAGAGAGGAACTTAAAGCTGTGAGTCGTCGGAAAAACAATGTGAGATGACGGATGGCAAGAAGTCATAACCACGAAGAGAGAAAGAGTTTAGACGGTCAATGACCTCATAGGTACTTTCAAAATTATGGTGAGGTAATTTTGGAATCATGATAAAAGGGGTGTATGTATAAAGATTTGAGTGTGCCAATAATAATTATATTTTTCAACACTTTGGATAAACATGAACGTCGACTTGTTGGTCGACCATGCTTGAACCATAATAGTCGAGGTCCTTGTAAGCTTTTCAATACACCCATTTAAACCAAAGAAAAAGAAGGTTGCGTTTGAATACTGTGATTTAAACCAAAGAAACGGAAGATTTCATTTTAATTCAAAGTGCTTTTAGTATAAAAATATAAATTTAAAAATGATATTGGGTAGAATCTGAGGACGTGTCTCGCGCCCACTCAATATGTTAATGCAGGTGAAAAGACCGACCATGCATGCTCCTGTGATCACGGGTCATGCGCGGACCCAAAATTGAAGTCCAGGTATAAGACTGGGTATGGGTGGACACGTTTCCGGGCCGCCTGCTGGCATTTCTACCTACGACCCGCCCAGCAGGACTATAAAAGGCGTCTCCCGCTTACAAACCCACTGCCATCGTCCCGAAGGAGAACTGAGAAATCACACCTCTCGTTTCTTCCTGTACCCACCCAAAACCCTCTTCCCAAAGGCCCTGATTGCGTGATCTCAGTACTAAATCCTCTTCGTTCGTCATGTCCGCTCGAATGCTAAGACGTTTCCTTGCCGAGCAAGAGCAGAATCAGAGAGACCCTTCCGTTTCGAAGCAGGAAGGACGCGAAGATTCGGATTTGCCCGCAGAATGCAAGCCTTCCGGAAACCCATTTGATCTTCTTGACGATCAGGTTCGCTTTAGTTTTTTCTTGTAATTCGTTTGTCGTTCGTTTTTTCGGACCTTTTGGGCAATTACGGCCCGTTTTGCGTCATGGAATTTTGCGGAGCCCTTGGAGCTTTTAGGCATGGAACATCGTTCTCTGAAAAACAAACTTTCGTTGTCCTAGAAATTTTCTGTTTCTGTTGCCAGGGGAAATGGTACTACGAAGTTTCATAACTGTCCTCAGGGGTAAATGGTCCCTAAATTAGGGGGCGCGACTCCTTTTTCTACTTTAGTGAAAATTGGGATTCCATACACGGATCTTTTTGGGCATTTCAAGTTCTCCATTTTCGTTAATCAAGACACTTGAGGTTCCGGTGCCAGTTGAGAAGTTCCAAATGCGAACGGCCTCTTAGAATATTCAGTTGGTTAGCTCAGTTCGATTGATGGAATTCGTTGATTTTGTATTCTCTCTTATCTGATTGTGATTGGTGGGTAGCACGACCAATTAAAACTCTTGTCTCCTTTGCCTTTCGTTTTGGTTAAATTGGATGACGAATTGTGTATTTTTTAAGTTGGGTCGGATAGTGCGTTTGAGTCATCGTTTGAATTCGTTTTGAATTTTTAAATGGACACTTATCTTATTTGTTCTTCTCTGGTATTCTTTGTTTATGTCTTGAAAATAAAAGTTGGGATCATAACATCGTTACCGCTTATCTTATTTGTTCTTCTCTGGTATTCTTTGTGCTGAATCTCATTTGATTTCTTATGCAGGATGATGAACCAGCGGAAGTGAATTGGCTTTCTGAACAAGACGCAGTAGATCATTCTGTAACTGATGCAAGAGATTCTAGAGCAAGTACTGGTAAACGAAAGTCCAAGAAGAAAAAGAAACAGAGCAAAGTGAAACCACCATCTAGTAAAGTTGAACCAGATGGACAAGTTGATGATCTTTTAGATGAGTTATCGATAGCTGGAACTTCCCAACATTCTGACCCTTCTAGGGCATGGGTTCGATATGAGAGTTCTAGATCAACTAATAACAATCTTCAGATTAATATCAGGAAACAGCGGTCATCGTCAATATTAGTTGTGGATTCCAAATATTTAAAGGCCGAAAATGAGCTAAGAAGGATCTTTGGTTCGAAAGTTGTCAGCTTATTTGAGAATAACAGCAATGCTGGTGGCTCTAGACAGGTCCATGGAGGAAGACGAGGAATCCATCATTTTCGGAAAATGATTCTTGTTGCACCATCAAACCATTGGCCTCGTTGGGATGGATCACTATCGATGGAATTTTTGGAAACAAAAGATGGAGAACATTTCTTTAGGTAACTTTCCACTGTTTTATCTATATGCAAACATGTGAATCATTCCAGGGATATGTCTTCTCTGGTTCACGACTTAACAAGTAGCAGATTAAGATTCAAGAATCTTAATCTAGTAAATTATTTTTTGATTCTTTCCTGAACAGAGTCTCCACTGAAGTGACTGAACGTCATTGTGTTGTTATATTCTTTGGAGAGAATATCAATTTGTTAATGAAAAGGTAAACAAATTCACGAAAAGGAGAATCATTAGGAGGGAAGAGGAAGACACATGTCTAAAATGCACAGCATGTTGAGCTTATTTGCACACGTGAAACACCAACTTGGCTCTAGACCCTGACACATATTGAGCTTCATAATTAATCCTTTTGAGGAGTAAATCCAAATGTCATGATTTGCTTTAAAGGTGTGATTGTTTCATTCAATAACAAGAACCACCAAATTTAAACAAGCACACTCTCCACTTGCACCAATTCACCATTCTTGTTGGAGAAGGCCAAGAGGCTGAGAAGATCACAGATCATGCATTAAGGATTGACTGACATTGTTAGCACATGTCAAAATTGTAAGCAAATACATGTATGAAAACCTGAAATCAAATTTTATTGAACAAATGAAATCGAACCTCTCATAAGAGAGGAATTTTACATAAAATCAAGCCATAAGGCTTCTCTCAAATTTATTATATACAAGAGTGGTATTTATAGAGGAAATAAAGCAACAAGAGGAGAATCAACAGTGTCTCAGAGTTGTTGGGAGGGGCCCAAGCAGGTGGACCCCCTAATGGCCTTGGTGGCCCTTGGCTATGCCACACGGGTGCGGGTACGGGATACAACAAATTTCAAAATTTTTGGGTGCGGCGACATGGTTAGGGCATATAATAATATTCAAGCTAGAACAAGTGAGACATCAATTAACATAAGTATATGACAATAACAAGTACACAACTTTATATTAAAGCAAAACACATAAACGGTAAACAACTACTAATTTCATCATAATATACAAATCAATCTTCATATATCCAGACCCATTTATCCAAAAAGATCCAAACTTCAAAATCGCTACCAGATTTGGAAGCGTGGAATATCCACACAAAAGGAAGTGAAGAAGGTCTGCGTTGAGATATTTTTCTATGTTCATCGGCGAAGTTTCATGGGAGATGATGAAAGACAAGTTGAAGGAGCATTTTGAAAACTATGGTGAGGTTCAGCCGTTCAGGTATCATCATGGGAGATAAGGTCACGAGTCGACTAAGAGGGTTCAGTTTCATTGTCTTCGCGGATCACTCCTTCTTTGATCGGGTTCTCAAGGATAAATACACCATAGACAGCAGAACCGTGAGTTACAAACATTTTTTTGTGTGTTTTTTTTTACCATGCCGCACCGACACGGCGTCGGTGTCGGTGTCGGTGTCGCACCCGTGTCGAGGTCGACACTCCACCTCTTAGAAGTGTTCGTGTGACTTAGGCCCTTGGTTCTAATGGCCCAGGTTCCTAGTGGCCTCAGTTGTCCCTTCTTAATAATAACCCTCAAACTGAAAGGGTGTCAATTGACAGTTTGCTAGAGAGTGATTGGAGCCTTATATCCCTCTCTAATTCTTTTCTTTTTGTTTCTTTGCTAAAGTTTATGTTTGTTTTGCAATCCTTTATTTTAATACTTGTAAGAGAACTTTTAGAATAAAACTTCAACGAAAGTAACTAAGATCTTGAAAATAATACAAACCTAAAACCTAAAAAGTTTTTGAGATATTTTGCTAAAAGCATAAGGAAAGGTTATAAAAACATTGATCACCTAAGTAGAATTCTCTAATATGACAAATAAGTTCACGAGCCATAACAAATTCCAGGTATTATAAGAGTCCAATATTGTGAATGATTCAATAAGCACCAATTGAGCTTTTATGGCTAAGCTCGAACCATCCAAACCTTTAAGGTTAAGCTTCAAGCCGAGCTTTAAGGCTGAACTCAAACCATCCTTGGCTTTAAGGCTAAGCTTTAACCATCCATAACTTTAAGGCTAAGCTCCAATCACAACAACTAAACCTTTTCCCATACTAGACGGGGTCAACTACATGGATTCTTTGTTTCCACTGAGCCCGATCATGTGCCATGTTAGCAGTTAACTCATAATAAGCTATATCATTCTTTATTATTTCTTTCCAACACTTTTGTGGTCGTCCACTACCTCTTTTAATATTTTCCAAATTTAGTTTTTCATAACTTCTTACAGGTTCTTCTTTTGATATTCTTTCTATATGTCCAAACCATCTTAAACGATATTCTCTCATTTTTTCCTCTATTAGTGTCACTCCTAATTTGTTTCTAATAACCTCATTATGTATACAATCTTTTCTTGTATGACCACTCATCCATCTCAACATCTTCATTTCTGTCACAGACATCTTTTGTACATGTTGATGATTAATTGCCCAACACTGAGAACCATAAAACATGGCAGGTCTAATTATTGCTCTATAATATTTACATTTTAACTTTAATGATATCTTCTTATCACAAAGAATACCTAATGCTCCTCTCCATTTTAACCAACCAACATTAATTCTATGCGTAATATCTACATCAATTCTTCCATCACTCTAAAAAATTGACCCTAGGTTTTTCTCTTGAGGGATGCAATGTGTGCCAATTTTAATTTCTATGTCCTCTGAAGTAACCAAATGATCAAACTTACATTTCATATATTATGCCTTTATCCTATTAAGTCGGAGGCCTTTGCTTTCTAATGTTTCTCTCCATAGTTCCAATTTTCTATTAACCTTTTCCTTAGACTCCTCCACTAACACAATGTCATCTGCAAATAACATACACCAAGGTACTTCATCTTGAATATGTTTTGTTAACTCATCAATCACCATTATAAATAAGTATGGACTTAAAGTTGAACCTTAATGTAACCTAATATTAACTTTAAAGAAGTCTGTCATTCCTTCATGGGACACATGCTTTTGCACCATCGTACATGTCTCTTATAAGGCTAATGTATGCCAATGGGATACCTCTTTTTTCCAGGTTCTCCAAAGAACCTCTATTGGTACCCTATCGTAAGTTTTTTCTAGATCAATAAATATAATGTGAAGGTCTTTCTTTTTTGCTCTAAAATGTTCCATAAGACGTCTCAAAAGGTGAATCGCTTGAACAGTAGATCTGCCTGACATGAATCCAAATTGGTTCTCTGTTGTACTTGATACTTGTCTTAACCTATGTTCGATAATTCTTTCCCACAATTTTATAGTATGGCTCATTAACTTGATATCTTGATAATTCACACAATTCTGAATGTCTCCCTTGTTCTTATATATGGGTATAAGTGTACTCGCTCTCCATTCCTCAGGCATCTTTTGGTTTCTCCACATTTCATTAAATAGTCATGTGAGCCAAGTGATTCCTATTTCTCCTAGTATTTTCCAAACTTCTATAGGAATATTGTCTGGTCCTACCGATTTACCACCTTTTATATGTTTAAGAGTCTCTTTGACTTCATTTTTTTGAATACGTTGGTAGAAATTATGGTTTATATACTTTTATGATTCGACTAACTCTCGTAAGCTAATACTAACATCTTTATCTTCATTAAAAAGCTTATAAAAATAGTTTTTTCATCTATTTCTTATATCAATATTTATTACTAGAATTTTTTCATCCTCGTCTTTGATGCATCTAACAAAATTAAAATCTTTAGTTTTCTTATCTGTAGCCCTAGCTATCCTAAAAATATCTCTTTCACCCTCTTTTGAGTTGAGTTTTTTATATAAATCTTCTCAAATTTTAGCTTTTGCTTCACTGACGACCTTTTTCGCTCCCTTCTTTGCTTTCTTATAAGCCTTTAAAGTTTCACTAGTTTTCTTAGCATAATGTAATTTGTAACATGCCCTTTTTGCCTTGATTTTATTTTGCACTACTTCACTCCACCATCAAGCTTCTTTTTGTATCGGTACACCTCCCTTAGATTCACCTAAGACATCTTTCGCCACTTTCCTAATATGTAGTCATATTGTTCTATATATCACAAGGTGTACCCACATAATTCCAAGCATCTCCTTGAAGGACTTTTTGTTTAAATATATCTTCTTTCTCGCTTTTGAGATTCCACCATTTAGTCCGAATAGTTCAATGCACTCTTTTCTCCTTTGTCCATTTTTTTATTTGTAAATCCATAACTAAAAGTTGACGTTGGGTGGTTAAGCTTCCTCTTGGAATTACCTTGCAATCTTTACAACATGCTCTATCTTTTTTTTACAAATAAAGTAATCAATTTGTGTTTGTGATAAGCCACTCTTATAAGTAATTAAATGATCATCTCATTTTTTGAAGATTGGATTGACTATAAAGAGATAAAATGCCATATCAAAATTTGAAATCTCCCTACCTTCCTCATTTATATCCCCAAAACCAAAGTTTCTATAATACCTTGATATCCTAATGCCTCTTTACTGACATGTCCATTTAAGTCTCCTCTTAAACAAATCATCTCCCTTTGTGGAATCCTTTGAATCACCTTATCTTACTCTTTCCAAAAAACTGTCTTTATACTATCTTCTAGTCCTACTTGGGGTGCGTAAGCACAAACTATATTCAAAACCTCTCCTTCTAACACTAATTTCAACATCATGTTTCGGTCACCATATTGTTGTATGTCTACTACACTATCCTTTAAATATTTATTAATGATAATACCAATTTTGTTTCGAGCCTTTTCTTTACATAAGGTCCTGAGTACCATAATTTAAAACCTCTATCTTCTATCTCCTTTGCTTTTTCTCCAACCCATTTTGTCTCTTGTAAACATAGAATATGAATCTTTCTTTGAATCATAGTATATACCACCTCCATTAGCTTATCGGATAATGTTTCGGTATTCGAAGAACCAATACGAATCTTATTATCTAGGACTAGCTTCCTTATCCCTCGCATCCGTCTATACCCTCTTTGTAAATTTTTCACTACATTCGGACGACAATGTAGCGGGACTAACTTCTTTACCTACACCTGTCTACGATGTGGGAACCCTCTTTGCAATTGATTCACTACATTTTAGCAAAAATGTAGTGGCCCTTGCTTACTTATCACTGCATTTGGGCGAAAATGTAGTGGCCCTTGCTTACTTATCACTGCATTCGGGCTCTGCAGCATGTTGCTAGGCAGGGACGCCCCAAAACAATGCTCATAATTTGTGTAATTCATGATATAAAAATCCAACAAAGTTTTAAGCAGGCTGTCGAAAGCGTAACACAACCCTCTTCTTTTATCTGTACAAAGTATTGTGAGACAGAAGCAAGCATTGAAGAGAATGTTTTACTCAGATAAGTGACAACAATTTGCAGAGTTGCCTCAGAACAGAAGAAATCGAGAGTTGAATGAAATTTTTGAGAGTCTTCGGGAGTACATTTTGGAATGCATGTGTTAGACTGTTGAGGATTACATGTCCATTAGTTAAGGTTTTGAGATTGGTTGATAGCGAGGAGAAACCATCAATCGGCTACCTTTATGAAGCCATGGATAGGGCAAAAGAAGCTATTAGAAATAATTTTAATGGAAAAAAGAGAGAACTATATGCCCGTGTGGAAAATTATTGATAATAGATGGAATAAACAATTACATCAGCCTATTTATGCAGCAACATATTATCTAAACCCATTATTGAGGTACTCAGCAAGTTTCAAAAGAGACGGTGAGGTTAATTGAAGTATCATTGATTGTATAGATAGATTAGTTTTTGATGAGAGTAGAGGAGATGTTATACATCGAGAGATGGAGATCTATGATAATGCTCTTCACTTGATGGGTTTGTCTGTAGCAATTCGCAACCGCATTACTATGCATCTAGGTAAATTGTTTATCTTTGTATTTAAGTTTCTTAAATCAATACATATTATATTAATGTTTGTCTTTTTCTAAAGATGTTTGGTGGAATAGGTTTGGAACTAATTGCGTGTGTTTTGAGTCAAACCTATAGTGCAACTAGTTATGAAAGGAATTTGAGTGTATTTGAACACATTCATACAAAAAACCGCAATAGGTTGGAATATAAGTGACTGAATGATTTTGGTTTTATTAGTTGTAACATGTGCCTTCGTAAAAGGTAATGTTGTATTGCTCTGTTCTTAAATGTTCAATTCAATAAATTGTTTGACTTCAATTGTTAATATTATTTACTAATTGCTTATCTTTCTTTGGATAATTTTGATATATTATAAAACTGGATTATAAAAGACAGTGAAGAAAATGCCCTCCTAACTAAAGAAGACATTGCGTGGATTAATTTGGAAGGAACGCAACAACAATATAAGGAGATGAATTTGATTTTCAAGGAGAAGGTGTTGCCGCTGGTGATGGTGATTTTCAACAAGGAGAAGTTGAAGATTATTTAGTTGATGATCGTGATTACAATTTGTAAAATGTAAATTTATTTCATTTTTTTGATTCAAAATATGTAAATTTGGATGCAATTATTCAATGTTGAATGATCAATCTGTACTAAACTTTGCATTATATGAATTTAAAGCAATTACCAAATTTTTTCCTAATTTTTCTTGATTTTTTTCAGATTTTTACCAATTTTCTTGATTTTTTAACTATTTTTCTATTTTTTAATATTAAAGTATGATACACTACGATACGATATGCTACGCTACGATACGCTCGTATCGTGGAGCCCAGCGATACACGATACGATACGCATCAGACAACACTGATTTTAAAACACTTTTGCGCGTAAAAATTATGCATTTCCTTTTTGAAAAACAACTCGAATCATCCATGACTTTAAGGCTAAGCTCCAACCATCAAATCAATCTCATAAAATCACAAAGGCCTTTAAACAACTTGGAAGCCCAAACATGACTCAATAAATCCAAGAATAAGAGAATCCAAAAAGATGATCAAAATTAGGTTTTTAACAAGATAGATACATAAAAGACTCCTTTTATGGATTGTTTTAAAACACTTTTGCGCATACAAATTATGCATGTCCTTTTGAAAAACAACTCGAACCATTAAATCAATCTCATAAAATCACAAAGGCCTTTAAACAACTTGGAAGCCCAAATGTGACTCAATAAATCAAGTATAAGAGAATCCAACAAGATGATCAAATTAGGTTTTTAACAAGATATATACATAAAATACTCATTTTATGCATTATTTTAAAACGATAAGAGAATCCAACAAGATGATCAACATTAAGTTTTTAACAAGATAGATATATAAAAGACTCCTTTTATGCATTATTTTAAAACACTTTTGCTCATAAAAATTATGCATGTCCTTTTGAAAAACAACTCGAACCATCAACGACTTTAAGACTAAGCTCCAACCATCAAATCAATCTCATAAAATCACAAAACCTTTAAACAACTTAGAAGCCCAAACATGACTCAATAAATTCAAGGATAAGAGAATCCAACAAGATGATCAAAATTAGGTTTTTAATAAGATAAATACATAAAAAACTCCTTTTATGCATTATTTTCAAAGTTTCAAACACTTTTGTGCATAAAAATTATGCATGTCCTTTTGAAAAACAACTATCTGTATCAAGCACAACAAAATTATCATGAACAAAATAAGTTATCCACAAGCATAAGATATAAATTGACAATTAAGTTCATCTTAAAACATTTATTGATTTTCAACTAATGACCAACAACATATAGGATGTCATAATCCCAACTAAAGCACCTTAAAACAAAGGTCTTTAACAAACGGCCAACACAAGTGATATATAACCACAACACGAAGATCATAATCATGTGAAGATGTAATTTAGTATTTAAAAACAATCTACTCTCATAAAGAGAGGACAACCAATCAATCTACTAATTGTCATAAACAAATATCAATAACAAGCACTGCACAGGTAGACTCAGCATATGAACCAAATGGTAGGTTAAGTGGGACGGATCGAGTCGGATCCGTCGGACCCGATGTAATCTGTTTGGTTTAAGAAGAGGAGATGCTAGGGTTTTTCTCACAATGCTTGAGAGGAAGAGTTTGGTGGATGTGAGATGCAAGAGTTGAATTGATCTCTAGAAGTCTTGCAATTCTGCATCTCTTCTTCTACTGCAATATCAACATCCCACAACAAAAGAAAACAAGCCAAAGGAGAAGAGGAGATGCTAGGGTTTTTCTCACAATGCTTGAGAGGAAGAGTTTGGTGGATGTGAGATGCAAGAGTTGAATTGATCTTTAGAAGTCTTGCAATTCTGCATCTCTTCTTCTACTGCAATATCAACATCCTGCAACAAAAGAAAACCAGCCAAAGGAGCCTCTTTATGCATATTATACAAAATTGATCCCTCATATGCAAAATTGCATTCCTTTCTCTCTCCACGTACCACCTCTCTCTCTCTCTCGATTGATCACCAACACTCCACCGCTGCATCACCGCTTTGACCACCCATCACCGAAAATCTCTTCTACCCTCAATCCGTTCATCCATCGCTGCATCCATCCGTCGATCCCACCCTTACCTAGCTCCACTCTGCTCCAACCGTCCGTCGTCACAGTCAATACCTAAACCCATTTCCCATTCAACCACCAGCCTTCCTGTCTTTTGTTTCACGACCAACAAAAACCAAAATAAAAAAACTCTTACTTCGGACCACCCTATCACCACCTCTCTCCTCTCCACGAACCGATCATCGCCATCCCCACTTCCTCGCCGTTGCCATCCAACTGACATCCCAATGAGGCTCTGATACCATGTAAACAAATACAAGTACGAAAACCTGAAATCGAACTTTATTGAATGATTTGGCTACCTCTAATCTTGATAGTGGAGAAAGTGGATAGCTTTTCCTGCTTACAAATTTGTGTGCTTTTATGCATTTGCTGCAAGCTACAATGAAGAAATAGGTGGTCATTCGTTCACTCATCATTTGGCCACCTCTAATCTTGATAGTGGAGAAAGTGGATAGCTTTTCCTGCTTACAAATTTGTGTGCTGCAAGCTACAATGAAGAAATAGGTGGTCATTCGTTCACTCCTCCATCTTGAACAAGCAGCATTAGTTCATGCTAAATAATTCTCTACCTTGAGCCCGACTTTGGGTATGCACCTACTGAATCTATATTCACTCTTCCGGACCTTCATGAAGCGGTTCCTTCAACCAAATGAATGATTTGTACTTCTCAACTGCCGCCTTGTGATGAAGTTCGTTATATTAGGTCTGCTTTGCAGACAGATGCTCTAATTGGCACCATCAAGAAGAACATGGTTCTTTCCTTTCCAAAAATTTTCCACAACCTTAGTCATTTTCAATCTCTTCAAGTGAAGGAGTTGATCCATGTAATTGAATATCATCCTTAGAATTCCAGGATTGCTGATTCATTGCAAGGAAGTGAGTTGAGTGATCATGATATGTTGAGATTAAGGGTTCCAGTCTTCCATCCAACGATTCCTTAACTTCAGACAGAGTATAGGAAGTTCTTCTGCCATGCCCAAGCAACCCCTTTTCTAGAGATCAGGTCCGACTTGCTTCTCAAAAGAACCCCACAAATTTCTTTCTGTGAGATATTTATCTTGCACAATCGATGAACAAAATGAATGAACAATCACAAATTGCAAAACTATTTTCACAAAGCACATTTGCATCTTCCAGTGCTCCAATTCCATGTGAGACCACCTGTGATAATCGGAATGGACCAATTACCAGATCCACCTATCACCATGTTTCCCCCAAGCCACCTCCCAGTTTGGGCTGAGAAACCACCCTCAATTTTAGGGGTTGGTGCTTCCCCTCAAGAAGATTTCTGTACCAAAAAATGTCTCAGAAGAATTCTCCTACGTGTGAATTACATACATGGGCTTTCTGCATGGCTTGATGTAACTGATATAATGAATACTTCCCTCTAAAAGCTTCAACTTAATGTGCAATATCTCTTCTTACTTTGGAAATAATATTTTTGCAGTCCTCATTCAAGGTGTCTGTGAACAATGGAAGTATCAGTAATAAGTTGGCAACTCCGCCATAGGTCATTCAAACACCACTAAGATAACTTCTTCAATTAAGGGATTATCAGTAGAAGAGAAGGGTTTGGAGATACTCATGTTTGTACTTCAATGTATTGAAAATCCTTAGCAATATCCTTTCCTGTCTTGAGATTCATGCAGATGTCGATCTTAATCTGGTCCTGGACGGTCATGTAGATATATATATCCATCCACGCCTTCTTCAAAGTCATGTATTGGTGCGGTTGAACATAGATCTTCTGAAACTGAACCTGTCCATTGTGCATCAAATAGGCCTTAAGTGGCTCAAATTTGGGCTTGATTGAGAACAAGGCTGGCCCTTTCTCTGTTCTCAAGGTTCCAGCATTGATCGTCGTGGATGCTAGTGGCTAGTCTCTCCTCTGCTTCATGCCCCGTAAACGCTAAGTGGCAAGTGGACCCCCCTACAAAACACTTTCAGCAGGGTCTGTTTTAGGCATCAAGAGATATCCTTCAAAATTAAGCAAACATATATCTATTATCAAGAAAAGAAGCATGTCATTGCCAAGAAGTCCGAAGCAGTAAATTCTTTATTTAGGAAATGATGGTAAGTGCCATGATATTTCCTCTTTTGCCAGAAGTTGTCTAGATAACTTCTCCCTGGAAACTAGAAATAATTTTAAGGTTGAGTTTCCTTTTCTTATTCCTCATCTACTACAAAATTCCACACCTTGGGGACCATCCATCACCACCTTTGGAAGAGGAGGAGAGGCGCAGAGATTCAGTCGCTCTTTCTTGACTGGAATAATCTCGTCAAAGAGTTCGAGTCTATATGACTATAGGCTTTCATAAGATCAAGCTTGACGCATTGACAGGTAGTGCATTGCATACTGCATATAAGGAGATAGAGTTTGTTGTCTTACGAGCAGTATAAGTTCTCTCAATTTATTTTCCTTTGAAGAAGGCTCCATAATGAGAAATAACTGTGGTAAGAATATCCTTTAGATAAAAGACCATAACGATGGTCTAAGAAACAAGCTTGCACAATGAAATGAATAGAAAATGGTACCACCTTCTTTATTTTTTTGGAAGCAAGGTATTTGTTTGTGGCCATACTTTCTACTAGCCTCCTGTTCAAAACAAGAACCTGTACGCACAACTAACATGCTCAGCCACAATCTTCTAATAGATCCGATAAAAGAAGTCAGGGAATCCATCTGCCTCTTGAGTTTAAGTAGGAAAGCGAGGCAAAGGATTTGCCAGTTTACCACCTGTAAAGATTCGTCAATGAACGAAGGTTGATATTGCACAAATCTAGTTCACTAAGTCGCCAAGAGTCAAATGACATTCAATCATGAATATTGATCTTCAAGAATAACAAACAAGAGCGGAAGCATATACAAAACACGTCAAGAAGCAGTGCTAGACTTCATACTTTTATTGATAATTGAATGGCCTATTTATAGGCATTACATATGCGAAAGAAATAGAGCAAAAAGGAGAAGAGATGCCGTTGGGCTCACCCCCCCCTCAAACTTTACAGGGTATACACAGAAAGTTTATCTAGCAGAAACTGAAACCGAGGAGCCGAAAGAGATTTGGTGAAGAAGTCTGCGAGTTGCATATCAGATGTTACATAGCAAAGCGAAATCTTCTTATTCAGACACTCTTCACGAATAAAGTGGCAATCCATCTTGATATGCTTTGTCCTCTCATGAAAAGTGTTGTTGGAGGCAATGTACATGACGCTTTTGTTGTCACAATACATGATGGCAGGATGTTGTATAGTGACTCCCATATCTGCTAAAATGGTTGTGATCCAAGAGATCTCCATCGCAGCTGTAGTTATGGCTCGATATTCGACTTCCGTGGATGAGAGGGACACCTTCTGTTGTTTCTTGCACTTCCAGAAAATAAGAGATTCACCTAAAAACACACAAAAACCAGTCGTAGAGTATCTATTATTGACATCTCCATCCCAATCAGCATCCGTATATACAGATAAATCAAAAGATGAAGAAGAAGTTAAGAGAACCCTCTTGTGGGCAGTGTTTCTAATATATCGAATAATGTGCAAGACAACACTCATATGAACAGAAGTGGGTGCCTGTTGAAATTGACTTGCTGTGTGTACTGCATGAGAAATATCTGGTCTAGTAATGGTGAGATAAGTAAGTGTACCTATGAGCTGTCAATAAGGGGTGGGGTCATCTAATTTCTCATCATCAGTGGAGTGTAGTTTGGTGCCTAGAACTTCCAGTGTGTCAACAACCTTAGTATCTGTAAGACCAGATTTGTCAATAATATCATTAGCAAACTTTGTTTGAGACATAAAGTATCCACTCTTATTTTTGGTTATCTCAATACCTAAAAAGTAATTCAGCAAGCCCAAGTCTTTCATATCAAATTCATGATGAAGGTTAAGTTTAATTTCAGCAATTCCTGCTTCATCACTTCCTGTGATGATCATGTCATCTACATACAAAAGCAAGATCACAATACCAGATATTTTTCGTACAAACAATACAGTATCAATATAGCAAGTCACAAAATTATGCAAATGCATGAATTTTTCAAATCGGTCAAACCAAGCTTTAGGAGCTTGTTTCAAACCATACAAAGCCTTTCGAAATTTAAGAGCATGACCAGGAGGAAGGTTGATACCAGGAGGAGGACTCATGTAGACTTCTTCATTCAAGTGGCCGTTCAAAAAGGCATTCTTGACGTCAAGTTGGTATATATTCCATTGTTTAATTGCACTAATGGTTATGAGGATTCTAATCGTTGTCATTCTAGCTACAGGGGCAAAAGTTTCATCATTCAATTCCGTATTCTTGGGCATAACCTTTAGCAACTAGTCTGGCCTTATATCTTTCAATGTGACCATTGCTATGAGTTTTAATTTTGTACACCCATCAACCTCCAATGGTTTTCTTGTCCTTGGTTACAGGTGTAATTATCCATGTTTGAGCCTTGTTTAGGGCGTTGAGTTCTTCATTCATAGCATCTTTCTATTCTAGAATGCCTTTAGCTTGATGATAAAATCTAGGTTCCTTAACTTGTCGAAGAGTGGAAATCAAATTCTTTCTTTGTGGTTCAAAAGATTCATAGGACACAAATCGCTGAGGAGGTCGTGAGATCTTGGGTTCTAATCTCGTATTATCAGACTCTATATGGTTATCAATAATTTCTCTAGGACGTCTTGTATAATATGAGGGGAAGGGTTCGACAATTGAATGAGTATCAACAGGTGTGTGTGAAGTGTTGTTGTCTTCAATAGAGTTTTCTTGAATAGGTTGATGATCTTCCGAGGTACACTCGTCTTCATCTAAGACAAAGAAATCTTGAGGTAACAAAGATTCAGAGTTTTTCAAGGGTTTGGTCTCATAATAAATATCATTCTAAAAAATTTAAAATCCTTAGACACATATAGTTTGTCGTCTATAGGATCAAAGCACCTATAACCTTTCTTATCAATACCATACCCTACAAATACACATTCAGTGGCTCTAGGTGATAATTTATTATTCTTGTCTGTATACACAAAACATCTACATCCAAAAACTTTAAGTCTTTTATAGTATGGGGGAAGATTATATAATTTTTCAAAAGGTGAGGTATTTTCAAGGTTAGACGAAGGCATTCTATTTATGAGATATACTATAGTAAGGATGATTTCGGCCCATAGATATTTAGGAGCCTTACTTGCAATTAGCATGGTTCTACAAGTTTCAATGATATGCCTATGTTTTCTTTCTGCTAAACCATTTTGTTGAGGGGTTTTGGTGCATGATTTTTGATGAATAATCCCATTTGCTTGAATAAATTTTTGAAATTCATTAGACATATATTCTCCTCCTGAATCAGATCTAAAAATTTTAATGGTGTCTCCAAATTGGTTTTTGATCATATTACAAAATACGACAAAATTTTCAAATACTTCGAATTTATGTTTTAATAGTTATATCCATGTGAAACGAGTAAAGTCATCCTAAAAAATTACATAGTATTGAATTCCTCCTTAAGAGGCAATGGGCGCGGGGCCCCAAACATCCGAATGTATTAGATCAAAAGCCTTATTTGGTACAAAATTCCTTTCTCCAAAAGGAAGATGATGCATTTTCCCTAGAATACAATCAGTACATTCAATTTTTTTTCCTTTAATCGTTTTCATCAAGGGAATATTACATAATTTTTGAGAATCCAAGTGTCCAAGTCTTTTATGCCAAAGCTTAACATCTTGGGCTACATTACAAAACTCAAAATTTGGCATAACAAGATAGTCCATTTTGTATAGTCCACTTTCTCTATGGCCTTGACCAATCACCTTCTTCGATAGGTGATCCTGCACCACACAATGTTTGGATGAGAAAGTGACTATACAATCATTATCACATATTTGTGCAACCGAAAGCAAGTTCAAATTAAGTTTGGGTATTAGGTTCACATTTTGAATTTTTAAGTTTTCTTTTCCAAAATTTCCAACCTTTTTGATTTGGAGTTTTGTTCCATCGGCCGTAAACACATGTTTTCCAAAAGTCTCACAAGAATCAATCAAAGTATCTTCACTATGTGTCATATGAAAAGATGTATCGGAATCTAAAAACCAAGACATACCTTGCGAAGTAGACAGAGCATTCCCAGATATGCTTGCTTTTTCTTTAAAAATCTCTTCTATGTAAGCTTTGATGTTGTGGGGCAAGACACCTCCTTCTTCCACGGCTCTCATGTTTCCACCTCTTTTCCGAAGTAGAGGACAAGTGGTTTTAATGTGTCCACTTTCCTTATAATAATGGCAAATTGTATCCTTGTTGGGCCATGGTCCCGTGGGTTTCTTGGTCGTGCCTTCATTATTCTTGGTATGTGGAGGCTTGTAAGTCTTCAAGTTTGCTCCGGGTCTTTGGCAAGCACGACTTCTTTGGCCACATGCATATTCTTTAATCTTGTTTCCTTCATAACAAGATCGGCTAGAAATGTATCTTCTCTAGGTCTAGGTTTTCTATGTATAAGGTTTGATCTAATGTTTTCAAATTCGTCTCTTAAACCACGCATAAACAAGAAAAAATATTGATTGTTCAAAAATTCTTGAAATTCTTCTAATTTGTGAAGTTTTCCAAATTTGTCAAAACTTCTTAATTGAGTCCATAGTTCCGAAAATTTATTATGATAGTCTCTAATGCTTAGATTTCCTTTTTTGAGCATAATCATTCTTTCCATGAGATCGATTTGAAAAACAAAATCGTCTTGAGAATGAAGCTTTTTAAAATATTCCCAAGTTTCAAACGTATTTTCAAAAGCACTAATCATATTCCTAAGTTTTTCATCCACATTTTGACAAATAATCCATGTGATTTTTGCATTCATCTTTTCCCATAATTTCAAATCTATCTTGTATTTTTCATGTGCTTTGATGATTTCATCGTCATCTAAGCCATCAACGTTCAAAATTAGTTCCTTTATGGTTCCATCAATGTAATCCCAAAAATCTTTCGATAAAAAATATTTTTCATTGTTCTAGCCAACTTTGATAACATTTCAGGTCTAGAATACATCTAAACGACTCATTTTTACCTTTCATTTTTGTCCAAAAATGAAGATTTTGGACTAACCTCAAGTTTGATGCAATTCTTCAACTTTCACACTTTCGGCACACTTCCCAATGCACTCAATTTCTTCAATTCGAGGCTCTGATATCATGTAAAGATTCGTCAATGAACGAAGGTTGATATTGTACAAATCTAGTTCACCAAGTCGCCAAGAGTCAAATAACATTCAACCACGAATGTTGATCTTCAAGAATAACAAACAAGAGCGGAAGCATATACAAAACACGTCAAGAAGCAGTGCTAGACTGCATACTTTTATTGAGAATTGAATGACTAGGGCCAGTGTGGCCCTGGCCCTGGTCCTTGTATCAAACAAGGGTTGCACGGGCCCTAATGGCCCGTGCCCCTATTACATTAACACCACCAACTGTGTAACATTGAATTTAGAAGGATGCACAACAATTCTCTTTTTGTTTGTTTAAATATTTTATACTAGGGACCGGGTAAACTTGATACTTGTATTCTGTAATAGACATTGTACTTGTATAAAACATGAAAAGAGAAAAGGGCAGAAGTAGATGAATCCTGTTAAGATATTCAATTTTAATTTTAAGATTTATTTTTTGTTTAGAGTAGTGGTTGGGTATCCTCAGGACCTCAACAGATACCTGCTAGCTAGTTTATTAGCTGGGTAGTCTCAAGTTGTTAACTGCATTACTTGCATCCTTGCCACAAATTTCCTGAGTGGTATATTTGCTTTATTTGTTCTTAGGAGTGCTAGTTCGATTAATTATATTTTGCTTTAGTCATGTGTATATTTGTTATCCATTTGATTGCCTGCACAACAACCAATTGCTTTTGTTCTAATTGGGATTATACTTGTCTATAAAGGAGGTTTTACAAAATACTCACCTATGTTTGATATCCATTTAATTCCGAGTGATATCAATGTTGATGTAATGAAAACAAACTTCTTTAAATATCCATTATGTTCTCTTAACCGGTTATGATTGCCAAGTTGTCCACCTTGAATTTCAATAATAGGGTCTGATTACATTCTTTTCCCATCCATGCAGGTATACATATTCATCTTCATATGATCATGCACAACAAACCTTTGAAGCTGCAAAGGCCATACATGATCTCAATGGCATTGCTAGCATCTTGCTCCACCACCCATATCATATAGAATCACTTTTGACCATTGCGGATGTTTTGAAGTTCTCAGGTGAACACCAGTCATCTGCTGATGCCATTGGGAAGTGCTTATATGCACTGGAATGTGCTTGGCACCCTTTATTCAATCCTCTACAAGGCAATTGCTGCGTGAAATATAGTCATGACACAAACAAAACCATATTTACAGTCCTTTTCCATCACATGCAGAATTTGAATCGTCGGGGTTGTCATCGATCTGCTCTTGAGGTTTGCAAGCTGTTGCTTTCCCTGGATTCTGATGATCCAATGGGGGCACTCTTCTGTATTGACTACTTTTCCCTAAGAGCAGAGGAGTATGCATGGTTAGAAAAGTTTGCTGATGAGTACAAGAGTGACAACTCCCTCTGGATATTTCCTAACTTCTCATATTCTCTTCCAATATGCCGTTTCTACCTCGAGTGCAACATGACTGGTGAAGAAGTTGATGATTCTCCTGACAAGGCAACATCTAATGACCTCATGGAGCAAGCTTTGGTGCTTCATCCTTTGGTACTAAAGAAATTAGTCGCTAAGGCACCTCTCAAGGATTCTGCATGGACAAAGATACTTAAGAACTCATTTTTTTCTTCAGCTCAAGCAGGAAGCCCTTCACTAGAGCACCTAATCAATATCTACATTGAAAGAAACTATGTTATATGGAGACTTCCAGATTTGCAGAAGCTTTTGAAAGATGCTGCTCTCAGGGTTGTTGAATCCTTGAGCCAAAGAAATAACAGTGCTACGGATTGGGCTTGCGTCAGACAAGAGGCCTTTCCATCTGATAGGAATGAGTAAGTCAATATGTTCTTTAGTAGATTGTGATTTTTGCTCTCTCTCTCTCTCTCTGTCTCATGGCACTGAACCACCAAAAACTTATGGTTCTGCAAATATCATCTCCGCAGATTACATCTTGAGATCCTAAGAATTTTCCATTCATGTTTAACATCGTATATATGTCTCTCTGTGTGGTTGTATGTATATACATAGAATTATTATTCTTATTGTCATTATTGTTTTTTCCGTAAAGTTAAATTGTGAAACATAAATTTTACTCGGCATAGGTGGTAGAAATAAGATTATAAGTTTATCTCATTTCATGAATAGGGAAATAGTCTTTAAGATTGGCTGCGAATTGTGTTGGGTACTAGTATAACAATCAAACGACAACAACAACAAAGCCTTTTCCCATACTAGATGGGGTCAGCTACATGGATTCTTTGTTCTTGTATAGTCCGATCATGTGCCATGCTAATGGCTAACTCCATATAACCTAGATCGTTCTCGATTGTTTTCTTCCAACACTCTTTGTTTCCTTCCAATACTCTTATGGTTTACCTCTTTCCCTTTAATATTTTACCCTTTTAACATTTTCAACTTCTAGCTTCTCGTACCTTTTTATTAGAGGTTTCTTTGGTTGCTTTCTCACATGCCCAAACTATCTAAAATAATTTTTTCTCATTTTATCATCTAATGGTGCCACTCTCGATTTGTTTTTAATAACTTCATTGTGTATACGGTGTGACCACCCATCCATCTGATTAACCATCCAACTAATAATGATATAACTTAGCATGTCTAATCAATATTATATGAGACAGTGAGTTAGGAGGTGGTAGATACTATGATTCGGAGAAAGATTCATATCCTATGTTTACAAGAAACAAAGTGGGTGGAGAAAAAGCAAAGGAGATTGAGGATACATGTTTTAAATTATGGTACTGAGGAAAGGAAAAGGCTCGAAACAAAGTTGGTATTATCATAAATAAAGATTTAAAGGATAGTGTAGTACATCTATAACGATATGGTGGCCGAATAATGACGTTGAAATTAGTGCTAGGATCAGAGGTTTTGAATATAGTTTGTGCTTACGCACCCCGAGTAAGACTAGAAGATAGTATAAAGACTATTTTTTGGGAGGAGTTAGATAAGGTGATTCAAAGAATTCCATAAAGGGAGATGATTTGTTTAGGAGGAGACTTAAATGGACATGTCTGTAAAGAGGCATTAGGATATCAAGGTATTAATGAAAATTTTGGTTTTGGAGATATAAATGAGGAAGGTAGGGAGATTTTAAATTTTGTTATGGCATTTGATCTCTTTATAGTCAATATAGTCTTTAAAAAATGATAAGAACATTTAATTACTTATAATAGTGGCCTATCACAAACACATATTGATTATTTTATTTGTTGGAAAAAAGCTAGATCGTGTTGTAAATATTACAAGATAATTCAAGGAGAAAGTTTAATCACCCAACATCAATGTTTAGTTATGGATTTATATGTGAAAAAGTGGACAAAGAAGAAAAGAGTGTATCGAGGTATTCAGACTAAATGGTGGAACCTCAAAAACGAAAAAGAAGGTATATTTAAAAAGAAAGTCTTTCAAGGAGATGAGAATTATGTTAGTACACCTTGTGATATATGGAACAATATGACAATACCTATTAGGAAAGTGGCGAAAGATGTGTTAGGTGAATCTAGGGGAGGTGTACTGGCACAAAAAGAAACTTAGTGGTGGAGTGAAGTGGTGCAAAATAAAATCAAGGCAAAGAGGGCATGCTACAAATTGTATTATGCTAAGAAGACTAGTGAAACTTTAGAGGCTTATAAGAAAGTAAAGAAAGAAGTGAAAAATACCGTCAGCGAAGCCAAAACTAAAATTTGGAAGGATTTATATAAAAAACTCAACTCAAAAGAGGGTGAAAAAGATATTTTTAGGATAGCTAGCGCTAGAGATAAGAAAACTAAATATCTTAATTATGTTAGATGCATCAAAGATGAGGAAGAGAACATTCTAGTGACAAATGACGATATAAAAAATAGATGAAAAAACTATTTTTATAAGCTTTTTAATGAAAATAAAGATGTTAGTATTAGCTTAGGAGAGTTGGCCAAATAAGAAAAGTATATTAACCAGTGTTATTCGTATTGTGGGAAGCCACGATACGATATGGTATTGTATCGTACGATAGGACACTGCAAAAAAATATTTATTTTTTCAAATTTATTTTTGCAGGTTTTTGGCCTCTGTTCGTCTCTCTTCACTTCTCCCTAAGGCATCCTTCGGTATGCTTGTTTGGGATTGTAAGTTGCATGCGTGTAACATGTAAATTCGGGTTAATTTATAAGAATTTTATTAAATAAGAATAATTTGTGAATAATTGATCATTTCTCTTTCTGTTGCCAACTTTTACGTATATTTCTGCTATCAGTTTCTAATTTCATGAAATCGCAAACAATGAAGAACAATTTGGTTGCCTCAGTTCATTAAGTGGGCATTTCACAACTTAAGTATTTTAGGGTTCACCTTACACGACTTCCATTGAGTTGAACATGACCAGCATGTGTGAGGCTTAACTAGCCTCTAAAGTGAGATCAAAAGTAATCAGATGACCTAATTTTGACCCACAACATCCATCCATCATCCTTCTGTTTTAAACCACTTCAAGCATTAGTTAAAAAGCGTAGTCTCCAGTAAGAGAAAAAGAGGATATCATTAAGTAACAATATGACATCATTGGGGTGTCGTAGACTCAATAATCAAAGAAATGGAGCTCATCATTTTTCTCACATATGAAAATGAGAAAATGTGCCAACTACATGTACAAAGATAGCAGTTTGTTAATTTTGATATATTAGAGAAGTAGATTATGGAAGATAACGAAGAAAATGCACTCCTAACCGAAGAAGACATTGAATGGATTAATTTGGAAGGAGTACAACAACATCATCAAGGAGATGAAGATTTTGATTTTGAAGAAGAAGGTGGTGAGAATCTTCAGTAAGGAGAAGATGAAGATTATTTAGTTGATAATCCTGATTACAATATGTAAATGTAAATGTATTTCATTTTTTGCTTCAAAATATGTAATTTTTTAAAATTGTTTAATGG
The DNA here is from genome assembly GCA_036023115.1 of Brasenia schreberi. Classification (NCBI taxonomy): domain Eukaryota; kingdom Viridiplantae; phylum Streptophyta; class Magnoliopsida; order Nymphaeales; family Cabombaceae; genus Brasenia; species Brasenia schreberi. The sequence goes on along the minus strand of JAYKKT010000092.1, from coordinate 38,713,073 downwards.
TGATTGGTGAATGATCAATATGTACTAAACTTTGCATTATATGAATTCTTTGTAATTATCATGTTTTTTATTTTTTTTAAATTTTAATAAATTTTTAATATTAAAGTACGATACATTACGATACACCCATATCGTGGACCAAAATGATACACGATACGATACGCGTCAAATAACACTGATATAAACCACAATTTCTATCAACATATTCAAAAGAATGAAGTCAAAGAGGTTCTTAAACATAGAAAGGGTGGTAAATATTTTGGACTAGACAATATTCCTATAGAAGTTTGGAAAATCCTACAAGAGACAAGAATCACTTGGCTCACAAGACTATTTAATGAAATATGGAGAAACCAAAAGATGCCCGAGAAATAGAGAACGAGTACACTTGTACCCATATACAAGAATAAGGGAGACATTCAGAATTCTGCAAATTGAGGTAACAAGTTAATAAGCTATACTATGACATTATAGGAAAGAATTATCAAATGTAGGTTAAAACAAGTATCGAGTACAACAGAGAACCAATTTGGATTCATGCCAGACATATTTATTGTTGACGTGATTCACCTTTTAAGACGTCTTATAGAACATTTTAGAACAAAAAATAAAGACCTTCACATGATATTTATTGATCTAGAAAAAACTTATAATAGGGTACCAAGAGATGTTCTTTGGAGAACCTTAGAAAAAAGAGGTATCCCATTGACATATATAAACCTTATAAGATACATATATGATGGTGCAAAAACATGTGTGAGGACTCATGAAGGAATGACGAACTTCTTTGAAGTTAATATTGGGTTACATCAAGGATCAACTTTAAGTCCATACTTATTTATAATAGTGATTGATGAGTTAACAAAATATATTCAAGATTAAGTACCTTGGTGTATATTATTTGCAAATGACATACTGTTAGTGGAGTCTAAGGAAAAAGTTAATAGAAAATTGGAACTATGGAGAGAAACATTAGAAAGTAAAGGCTTTCGACTTAGTAGAACAAAGATAGAATATATGGAATGTAAGTTTGATAATTTGGTTACTTTAGAGAACGTAGAAATTAAAATTGGCACACATTGCACCCCAAAGGAAAGTTTTAAATACCTAGAGTCAATTTTTGAGTGTTCATGGGGATGTTACGCATAGAATTAATGCAAGTTGGTTAAAATGGAGAGAAGCATCAGGTATTCTTTGTGATAAGAAGATATCATTAAAGTTAAACGGTAAATATTATAGAACAACAATTAGACCTGCCATGTTTGATGATTCTGAGTGTTGGGCAGTTAATCATTATAGACATGAAAATTTTCACTCCCAAGTTTATGAAAAACTTGAAATGAAAGTTTCCGTATCTACGCTTATGCGAGCGTGACAACTAGTTCAAAACTAGCAAATATTTTGAAAACTTTAGACTTCTGGGCGATTGTAAGAAAGCAGGATCTTTTAACTCAAACCTTCTTGAACCGGTGCTCAAGGGTCGGTATTGAGCGCTTAGAAATTTCAATTTTACAGCAAATGCAACTCCATTCCACGTGAACAAGTGTTTTTGAAAGAGTTTTGAGTTGTGCACTTTGATTCAATACTTGAAATGTACAAGCTGCTGAAAACAGAGAATTCTATTTCCAGAGCTTGTTTTTAAAATGGATTTGAATACGTTACAGGCCTCCAAAAATCTTCCAAATTTTACCAGACCAAGCTGGTAGTATGGAGAGCCTATAGCCTTTTAAAAATCTGAATTCGAAGCAGTATTGAATCAAAATTAAATATTTGAATCAGACTGATTCACTGACTTGGAACAATTCTGTTTCAGAAATACAGAGACTCAAAGATGAGCCTGTATCTCCCTACCCAGAACTCCGATTTTGATGGTTTTGATGTTGCTGGAAAGCTATGAATGTTAGCTTTCCAATGCATCAAAAGTCAAATTGATTGAATTACTATGGATAGAGATACGAGACTTTTATCTAACCTTTGTTTCAAGAAATCCGACTGCGCAACAAAAGTGCATAAACTAAGTCAGTCTTTATCCAGTTTTATTACGTGACTGCACGGTCCTAAAATTCTTGAAAATTTTATCTCTAAGACCTTGGTGTTTGCATAGGGTGCTCCTAAAATTTCAGTCCGTTTGGATCACGGAGTAAAGAATTAAAAATACAATAATGAGAAATGCAGATGCAGAAAACGAGTTTCAGTTTTTACATAAAATACGTGCAAATGCAAAACTCACACCAAAGCAAATTGCAACAACACTTAACTTCGAATTTAAATTGCTGAAATGTAAAGGAATTGAAATTATTTTATAGTTTATGCATAGAAGGGATTAGAAGTATAGAGGGTCTATAGTATATAGGAAGGAAGAAGCATATAAACAAACATCTAGCGTGCGTGTGTGTATGGTGTTTCATCCATCAAATAAAACTTGCAGCAACTCTAGATTATTACAACTTTGGGGGAGATGAAACTCCATTATTACAATCTCATTTAATGAATCAAATGAAGAGAATTGAAATTGGGATTGAGCAAAAGAAGTCTTACACAGTTTTGGAATGTAATCAAACTGAACTTCAAGAATGAAGTAGGCCAAGGCTTGGACGTCTTCCTTCAAGCTCCCACGATCTCCCCTAGCTTCTCTCTTCTTCTTCACCCTCTAATGGATGTTCCCTCTTGCTGGAACTCCTAGCTAACCTAGCACACAACCCTTTAGGAAGCCTCACTTCTCTCTCCTTTTCCAAGATGGATCTCACGCCCCCCATGGCCCCTTTTTATAGGCGAAGGGGGGCTGTTCCACACCCTTCTAATGGGGCAGGTTGGAGCAGGTTTTTGGTGTGTTAGATCCACTCCAATCCAGCCTTTGTGGCCCCCCTTGAGTCAACATAGGCCAACCCATGTGGGCTGGTCTTTAGGGGAGGCCTTCTTGAACCTAGGTGCAGCCGACTTTAGCCACTTGGGTGCATTCATCTTTAGTCTTGGTGCAACTTTAATTGAACCTTGATGCAGCCTTAATTGAACCGTGGCTCCTTCCGTAGTGCCTTGGGCCATGGCTGAACTTTGAAGGTGGCCATTTCAATTCACTGTAATCGGCCCTTCCATTGAGTTTACACTAATCGGCCAAGGCTTGACTTGGTTACTTAATGTTTAACATGATCAACTCGGCCTTGTTTTGCATTTTGCATTTGGTGAAGGAGACTCCATACATTCGGTCCTTGGCTTGAATTTGCATTTGATGAAGTCGTCCCTATGCTTTGAAGTGAACATTGGTTTTATCCAGTCCTTGACTTGAACTTGCAAGCCTCAATATCATGTCCTTTGTAGCATGTGCTTCATCCGGGCTAGGTATGGGACTTGAACCTTGTTCCAAGTTGAGTGGTACTTGCTCCATTTGAACTCCTTCATATGATGGAGTCTAGGCTTGATGGTTTCGGGACTAGACTTTGGTTTGAAACACAGGTTTTGAATTGGTTTAAACTTGTGAGTTTCGAAACCAGTTTGAATCTCACGTTTTCAACTTCAAAACGATATTTAAGAATTGAACTCAAAGCTTGCCAAAAAACCTTTTATTTAAGTATTTCAAAATTTTATTTTCGGGTGTTTATAATCATCAACATGTAGAAAAGATATCTATGACAAAAATGAAGGTGTTGACATAGATGAGTGGTCATACATGGAAAGACTGTATACATTATGAGGTTATTAGAAACAAATTAGGAGTGACATCAATAGAGGATAAAATGAGAGAATATCGTTTAAGATGGTTTAGACATATAAAAAGAAGATCAAAAGAAGCACCTGTAAGAGCGTATGAAAAACTAGATTTTGAAAGTATTAAAAGAGGTATAGGATGACCTCAAAAGTGTTGGAAAAAAATATCAAAGAATGATCTAATTTATGTTGAGTTAACTGCTAACATGGCACATGATAGGGCTCTATGGAAACAAAGAATCTATGTAATCAACCCCATCTAGTATGGGAAAAGGCTTAGTTGTTGTTTATCATACGATACGATACTTGATATGAGTGTATTGGTATATGAACTGATATGATTCAGGTACATGTATTGCAATAGACATGTATCACACCCACATCACAACATATCGTACGATACAATACATGTATGTATCGTATGATACACTACAATACATGTATTATATTGTACGATACATTCATATCTCACGATACAGGGTATTACGATACGTGATGAATTTTTATTTTTATTTTTATTTTGTGTTAGGCTTCCGACAACCAACGTAAAACTTCGTCGGATTTTTATAACATGGATTACAAAAATTATGAGCATTGCTTTGGGGCATTCCTGCCTAGCGACGTGTTGCAGAGCTCGAATGCAGTAAGAAGTAAGCAAGGGCCACTACATTTTCGCCCGAATGTAGTAAATCAATTGCAGAGAGGGTTCCCACATCATGGACGGGTATGGGTAAAGAAGTTAGTCCCGCTACATTGCCGCCCGAATGTAGTGAAAAATTTTCAGAGCTACGCATTTTGATTATGGACGGATGCGGGGGGTAAGGAAGCTAGTCCTAGATAATAAGATTCATATTTGTTCTTGGAATATCGGAACATTATCCGGTAAGCTAATGGAGGTGGTAGATACTATGATTCGGAGAAAGATTCATATTCTATGTTTACAAGAGACAAAATAGGTTGGAGAAAAAGCAAAGGAGATAGAGGATACAGGTTTTAAATTATGGTACTCAGGTAAAGAAAATGCTCGAAACGGAGTTGGTATTATCATAAATAAAGATTTAAAGGAGAGTGTAGTAGACATACAACGATATGGTGACCGAATCATGACATTGAAATTAGTGTTAGGAGCAGAGGTTTTGAATATAGTTTGTGCTTACGCACCCCAAGTAGGACTAGAAGATAGTATAAAGACAGTTTTTTGGGAAGAGTTAGATAAGGTGTTTCAAAAGATTCCACAAAGGGAGTTGATTTGTTTAGGAGAAGATTTAAATGGACATGTTGATAAAGAGGAACTTTGGTTTTGGGGATATAAACGAGGAAGGTAGGGAGATTTTAAATTTTGCTATGGCATTTGATCTCTTTATAGTCAATACAATCTTCAAAAAACGAGATGAACATTTAATTACTTATAAGAGTGGCTTATCACAAACACAAATTGATTACTTTATTTGTAGAAAAAAAGATAGAGCGTGTTGTAAAGATTGTAAGATAATTCCAGGAGAAAGCTTAACCACCCAACATCAACTTTTAGTTATGGATTTACAAATTAAAAAATAGACAAAGAAGAAAAGAGTGCATCGAGCTATTCGGACTAAATGGTGAAACCTCAAAAGCGAGAAAGAAGATATATTTAAACAGAAAGTCCTTCAAGGAGATGTTTGGAATTATGTTGGTGCACCCTGTGATATGTGGAACAATATGGCTATACATATTAGGAAAGTGGCGAAAGATGTGTTAGGGGTATCTAAGGGAGGTGTACCGGCACAAAAAGAAGCTTGGTGGTGGAGTGAAGTAGTACAAAATAAAATTAAGGCAAATAGGGCATGTTACAAATTACATTATGCTAAGAAAACTAGTGAAACTTTAGAAGCTTATAAGAAAGCAAAGAAGGAAGTGAAAAAGGCCATTAGTGAAGCAAAAACTAAGATTTGGGATGACTTATATAAAAAACTCAACTCAAAAGAGAGTGAAAGAGATATTTTTAGGATAGCTAGGGCTAGAGATAAGAAAATTAAAGATCTTAATTATGTTAGATGCATAAAAGACGAGGATGAAAAAATTCTAGTGGCAAATGATGATATAAGAAATAGATGGAAAAACTATTTTTATAATCTTTTTAATGAAAATAAAGATGTTAGTATTAGTTTAGGAGATTTAGCTAAGTTAGAAAAGTATACAAACCACAATTTCTACCGACGTATTCAAAAGAATGAAGTCAAAGAGGCTCTTAAACATATGAAGGGTGGTAAATCGGTAGGACCAGATAATATTCCTATAGAAGTTTGGAAAATACTAGGAAAAATAAGAATCACTTGGCTCACAAGACTATTTAATGAAATATAGAAAAACCAAAAGATGCCTGAGGAATGGAGAGCAAGTACACTTATACCCATATATAGGAACAAGGAAGACATTCAAAATTGTGCGAATTATCGAGGTATCAAGTTAATGAGTCATACTATGAAATTATGGAAAAGAATTATCGAACGTAGGTTAAGATAAGTATCAAGTACAACGGAGAACCAATTTGGATTCATGCCAGGCAGATCTACTATTGAAGCGATTCACCTTTTGAGACGTCTTATGGAACATTTTAGAGCAAAAAAGAAAGACTTTCACATGATATTTATTGATCTAGAAAAAGCTTATGATAGGGTATCGAGCGAGGTTCTTTGGAGAACTTTGGAAAAAAAAGGTATCCCATTGACATATATTAACCTTATAAGAGATATGTATGATGGTGGAAAAATATGTGTGAGGACTCATGAAGGAACGACAAACTTCTTTGAAGTTAATATTGGGTTACATCAAGGATCAACTTTAAGTCCATACTTATTTATAATGGTGATGGATGAGTTAACAAAACATATTCAAGATGAAGTACCTTGGTGTATGTTATTTGCAGATGACATTGTATTAGTGGAGGAGTCTAAGGAAAAAGTTAATAGAAAATTGGAACTATGGAGAGAAACATTAGAAAGCAAAGGTCTCCGACTTAGTAGAACAAAGACAAAATATATGGAATGTAAGTTTGATCATTTGGTTACTTCAGAGGACATAGAAATTAAAATTGGCACACATTGCATTCCCCAAAAGGAAAGTTTTAAATACCTAGGGTCAATTTTTGAGAATGATGGAAGAATTGATGGAGATGTTACATATAGAGTTAATGCTGGTTGGTTAAAATGGAGAGGAGCATCAGGTATTCTTTGTGATAAGAAGATACTATCAAAATTAAAAGGTAAATATTATAGAGCAGCAATTAGGCCTGCCATGTTTTATGGTTCTGAGTGTTGGGCAGTTAATCATCAACATTTACAAAAAATGTCTGTGACAGAAATGAAGATGTTGAGATGGATGAGTGGTCATACAAGAAAAGACCGTATACATAATGAGGTTATTAGAAACAAATTAGGAGTGACACCAATAGAGGATAAAATGAGAGAACATCGTTTAAGATGGTTTGGACATATAGAAAGAAGATCAAAAGAAGAACCTTTAAGAAGGTTAGAAAAACTAAATTTGGAAAGTATGAAAAGAGGTAGAGGACGACCACAAAAGTGTTGGAAAGAAACAATAAAGAATGATCTAGCTTATTGGGAGTTAATTGCTAACATGGCACATGATAGGGATCTGTGGAAACAAAGAATCCATGTAGCCGACCCCGTCTAGTATGGGAAAAGGCTTAGTTGTTATTGTATTTTAATGTATAATATCGTACGATACGGGTACCAATACGTTAATTACAACATTGGGTCTAATTATTATGCTATAATATTTATCTTTTAACTTTAATAGTATCTTCTTGTCAAATAGAGTACCTGATGCACATCTTCATTTTAAACAACATGCATCGATTCTATGGGTAATAACTCCATCAATTTTTCTGTCGCTCTCAAAACCTGATCCTTTGTATTTAAAACTTTCCTTACGAGAGATGTAATGTGTACTAATCTTAATTTTTATATTATTTAAAGTAACCAAACGATCAAACCTACATTCCATATATTGTGTCCGCGTTCTATTAAGTCAGAAGCTTTTACTTTTTAATGTTTCTCTCCGTATTTTCAATATCTTATTAATTTTTTTCTTGGATTTATCCACTAATAAAATGTCATCTACAAATAACATACACTAAGTACTTGATCTTGAATATGCTTTATTAACTCGTCAATAACGAAGGTAAATAAATACGGACTTAAAGATGATCCTTGATGTAATCTTATACTAACTTCAAAGAAATCTGGAAGTGCTTTGTGAATCCTCACACATATGTGCACCATCAAATATTTGTCTTATAAGATTGATATATGTTAATGGAATACTTCTTTTTGCTAAGGTTCTTTAAAGAATATCTCTAAGCACCCTGTTATTTTCTAAGGTTCTTCTTTTTGCTCAAAAATAGTTCATAAGACATCTTCATATATGAATAGCCTCAATAGTAGATCTCCATAACATGAATCCAATTACCTCTTTCTTGTACTTTATACTTAAACTTACGTTCAATAATTCTTTTTCATAATTTCGTAGTATGACTCGTTAACTTCATACCTCGATAATTCACACAATTATGAATGTTTTCCTTGTTCTTATACATGGGTATAATTGTATTCTTCTTCTGTTCTTAGGCATCTTTTGTTTTTTATATTTCATTGAATAATCTTTTAAGTCAAGTAATACCCGTTTCTCTTCATATTTTTCATACTTTTATAGCAATATTGTCTTTTTCTATCAATTTACGTTGAATAAAGTCATTGGTAGAAATTATTGTTTATATATTATGTGAGTTGGTAAGCTTTCCTAAGCTAATACTAATATTTATATTTTCGTTAAAAAGCTTATAAAAATATTTTTTCATTCATTTTTGATATCTTTGCTTGTTACTAGAATCTTCTCATCTTATCTTTGATATATCTAACAAAAAAAAGATCTTAGGTTTCTTATCTTTAGCCTTAGTTGCCCTAAAACTATTTTTTTACCTTCTTATGAGTTGAGTTTTTTTATATAAATTCTCTAATATTTTGGCTTTTACTTCACGGACAGATTCTTTTGCTTTTCTTGCGGCCTTTTTATAGATCTTTCAGGTTTCATCAATTTTATTGACATAATGCAATTTGTAAGTTCTCTTTGTTACAAAGGTTCCTTTGGAGCCGATACGCCTCCTTTAGATTCACTTTAACACAATTTTTGTTACTTTTTAATATGATTGACCAACATTATACCTACATAATTCCCTTTATGTACTCCTTACCTCTTTGCCTACTTTCTTACATACAAATCATAACTTAAAGTTGATGTTGAGTAGTTACGTTTTCTCTTAGAATTACATTATAATTCTTATGACACGACTTATCTTTTCTCCTACAAGTAAAATAATCAATTTGAATTTGTGAGAAGTCTTTGTATTTGTGAGAAGTCACTTTTATAAGTTATAAAATGTTTATCTCATTTTTTGAAGAGATCATATATCATAGCAAAATTTAAAATTTTCTTACCTTTGTTTAAATCTCCAAAGCCAAATATCTTGATATCCTAATGTCTTTTTGCCCACATGTTCATTTGTGGAATAATATAACAATATGAAAACATAATGGTTGTGAGAAACATGAACCCTAGCTGTTCTATACTAAGTCGATCAAGCTACTTTTCTGACGAAGCAGAATACATCATATGATATCTGTTGTGATCTCTGTCTTTTGAAGACTATTCTGGCATTCTTTCTCGAGTGAATAGGTCTCCCCTAGGAAAATGCAAAGGCTAATAACAGTGGTTGAAAATGAGGAAGACCTATTTGGAAATGAGTTTGAGATTGGAGTAGAAACATATCAAAGGAAAGTGCGCAAACATTCTTCCTGTGTAAGAGGAAGTACATCATTGTCTTAGCATCACTGAGCCAAATTCGATGTCTACAATCAATGTCTGTGAGCTAGCATCGGTGTGGAGGATAACGGATGGTGCTAACTATTTCCCATTACTTCAGCAAAAAGTCAGTCTAAATAGTTGTCCCACTGAGATTTGAGAAAATAGAAGAGCACATAATGGAGGTTGTTTTGAGATATATTGTCGGTTACAGGCCTTGTGAAGACTAGCTCTCTTTCCATCTGTGTCTTCATATCTTCAGCACATTGTCACAGCTCCTTTGTGCATAAACTTGTTACTGGAACCAACATTAAACGTTTCTGCCGTTCAAAGTGGATGATATCACTGAAAACAATCCTTTTCCTACATTAAGTGGATTCATGGATTCATAACTGCCGTTGACCTTGATCTTGGAAGATATCGATTAAAAAAAATGAAAAACTTCTTTTCTATGTTGCTGTGTGTATTCAAGGGATGGTTTCCAAGGATCAGAATGGGCATTAATGATTTATGTTGCCTTTTCTATGTCAACCTTGGCAGGTACTCGCATCTGTTGATTTCGGAGTTCTCAGACTCGGTGCCTACCATTCCACCTGATGATTTGCGTCAGTTTATGGTGGATCCACATGCTCTGCACGCTGCAAACAATGGCGAACCTGCTCATGATGCTGATGGGGGAGCAGCTCCTCGCGAGATCTTGAACCGTAATCCTGTAATTGTTTTCTTGGAATCAATGCTTCCATGGGTCACTTATGATCATGTTGGTGAGGGTCCTCGTGATGAACAAAACCAAGATTGAGTTTAAATGGTCTTATGAATACATGCGTCTTAATGATGACAACGCGTGTTATATGTTTGTATATGAAGCTGAAATTCTTCTTCATTTGGGATTTCCAGTAAAATGAGTGGATCTTTGAGGAAAAAATTAATAATCATGGTGCATGGATTTAGAATCCGACATCAGCATCTGTGAGAATGTACCCTTCATGCTTTTACATCTGCCACTGCATGGAATGTTGTGGACTAACATTTTCATTAGCACAAAGTACAGTAACTGTTGCATATTTGCTTCGTAATTGAGTAGCATGAGTTGTACATCTTTTGCTTTGATGAGACGTGCTGTTTTGAGGCAGAAGAATATGACCAGCGCCCGGTTCTCCGCTAAGACTACGCAATCTGCATCGAGGTTGCTCGAGGCCATGGAATTGAAGACGTTCAGGGCATGCAAACACTCAGAAAATAGAAGGCATGAAAAGTTGAAAGAAAGCACCGTATATACTAATCATCAAGGTGCATGACTTTGCCAAATTTACAATTTAGCTTGGTGGAGGGTGGGGTAGCTTCGGGCCGAGGATCAAGATCCCCATCCTTGTCCTTGTTGAAGAACCATCTTCCATCCGCGTCCCTGTGATGGGGACCAAAAAGCTACCACACATCCCCATGGGTTTGCATGGGGACCCGTTCCCACGAACGTTGGGGACAAGTGGGAGAGAGAATCAGCAGGAAGAGGGTGAAGGGAACAAAGAAATGAGGGGACGGAGGAACTCCAAAGATCGGAGACTTAATTGGATGTCTATCAAGCAAAAGGGAAAATAATGAATCTTGAACCAAAACAGGTCACTGAGGACAAACAGAAAATCAAAGCACATCACTCAACCAACTCATTTATCAATTAAATAAAAAAGAGAAAGATACTTATAATCCGACAAGAATGTCGGGGAGTGAAATGAACACTGCGAAGAACGAGTCAGAAGATGACTTCATGCCATGAAATAGATTCGGAACTAGAAATCATAGATATCTAACATTCCTTTCAGCAATAAATTCCTAAAACATGGAGAATCAACGAGAAACGGGGTAATCTTTCTCTCTCTCTATTTGTGTGTGTTTCTTTTTGAGTAAGAGAGAGAGGCAAGTGAAAGAGGAAAACCAGGGGCTATTGCCTTCAAGGCTTTTGGGTTCAGAAGTTTCTTGTAAAGATATTTATTGGGAATTTTACCTACTCCAAATATGGGTCATGGTAGTGAAGAACTGGGTCCCAGTTCGCGGGGTGGAGACCTACTGGCCCCATCCCCATTGGGGATTTCTCACCTCCCCATCCTCGACCCCGATCCTGATTTCTTCCCCTAAATACGCCTCATTCATGGTAGAGCACCATGGTGAGGGGGGGATCCCTGCCCCAAGTACATCCCTAGGTGGAACATTACAAAGGCATGAAAGAAGAGGTTGTCTCCTAAATAAGCAGACTTCGATCTGTCTTTTGTAGCATTGTTCTCACTGGGACCGAGTCTACAGCAATAACAGGTTCGTGGTTGGAGGGCTACATCTATCCTACTATGCCAACCATATAAACTGAGTATGACTTTATTGAATACGAAACAAGGACACTCTTTATAGATTCTTGTTTTCTGGCATACAGAAGAAGAAAAACACTAAAAGGAAAAGAAGAAAATGAGTTTAGTTGTTGAGTTGGTTCTGTATCCAATTATCTGGCATGTACAATTGATAGATCCATGTTTTCTGGCATACAGAAGAAGAAAAACACTAAAAGGAAAAGAAGAAAATGAGTTTAGTTGTTGAGTTGGTTCTGTATCCATTTATCTAGGATGTACAATTGATAGATCCATGTTTCTTTATCGTAATGGTGTTCTTTTTTGGTCACAGTGGGGAGACGAAGCCAGGTATGCACGCCCCAGTTATTCAAGTCGTCCTTAAAAGCAGAGTCTGCTTGCCAGGTGAGCTATCGGTCCGAGTGCCATGTTTAACGTAATGTTACCACGATGACAGGGTGCTAAATAACTTCTTGCTTGCTTGCTTGTCTTGTTTACTACGTATGTATTTATACGTAGAAAATTCCAATCAAACTGGATACTTGTTATATTACATTCTCGTTCATGGAGAATATTATAAAAGTAGAATACCAACTTAATGAAAAAATGTGTAACCATTGATCGAACCAATAGGAATATTGAATCTGTGTTAAGCCCATTTCAAATTATCCGAATCAGCATGCTTGTTGCGCCGAAACTTCAGTGTGGTAACAATTCTAGGTTTTGGATGAGGATGCCGGAACCATGTTTGCCGTATGATTGGCAATGAAAAATTTTATTGGCATTCAGATGGAAGACTGTAGGGAAGTCGAAATTTCTTATAATCTTCTTACTCCCTTTCCTAAATGGATGAGGTTGTTTAGTGTTTTTTCGGCCAAAGGAGATGAATTTTCTTGGAGGAAACCAGAAGCACCCCTAACCTGAGTCCAGTTTCTGTTTACAAGAGAGCAATTGCACACAAGTTGAGGGTAATGAGTTGATAAGTAGACCTGCATCTGGCTTCGGCTTCTTTGTTATTGTATAAAAAAGAAAAAATCCGTTCGTTGGTTGTAAACACTCAAAATTTTCCTTAAGAAAAATCTGTTTTGATATATACAATTGGTTTTAGATATTCATTTTAAAAATATTTGAGATGATTATGAAAATCTTGAACAATTGGGGAAAAACAGCTATATAAGTGTGTTGGATCCAAATGAGCCTTTTCATGTTTCATTTATGGGTTTTGAGTATAACCCTTACCATTTTCATAAAACCAAGCTCGATTTCCTTAGGCTATCCATTGTTAAACTTGAGCCTTAATTGTGTCCATCCATTTGACCTAAACCTTTGTCTTAAACATATCAAGTTGAATCTTAAAAAAACCTATTAGGCTACATATATATATATATGGATTGATATCTCATATATATATATATATACACATATGAACATATAAATATAAATATATATATGTATGTGTGTATGCATTCTTGGACTCGATTTTCATGGAGTATGTATATGCAAGCTTGAGTACATGTGCATGATGGGTTATAATGCATAAATTTGGTTAGAAATATATTTTGAAAAAGGTTTCTCCTCCTGTACATGCTAAGTTTCCAAAAACGTTCAAAATCTGGATTATATATCGATAATTTCTAAAATTCTAAAATATAATTATATATTGATGTTTTTCAAAATTTTAAAATCTGAACTTTATGTTTATGGTTTCCAAATTTTGAAAATATGAATTATGTTCATGAATTGGGAAAGTTAAGAACCTTATTTTTGAGTTTGAAAAGTTAGGAACGTGATTTTTGGATTTAGAAAATTATATACATCTGAATTATATATTTATGGTCTCTAAATTTCGAAACATTTGAAATATGTTCATGAGTTTGTAAAGTTAAAAAATCTGCTTGAGGTGTTTTCAAAGTTAAAAAACTGATTTAAAAATTTATAAAGTGTAAACACCCAATATTTCATTCTAAATGACAATTTAAGGTTTAATTGAGCTTAAGGATATGTAATGAAAATGAGGACATGAAAATACAACCTTACTGAATCTCGAAAGATGATTACAAGTTTGAACTTATCAAATACAAAAGAAATCGCTCATCAGATCACTCGCACACGAGCCAAATAATGCTTTAAATGAAAGAAGACCAGCAACAAAGAGACCAGCAACAAAGAAATGCACTCGCCAACGATTGGTGCTGTGACTCAAATAATGCATGTTGGATCATGTCTTTGAGAAACCTTTATGTTAATGTTTCCTTCCTTCACACTGGCAATGAGATTAATATTTTAGGTTGTTTGGTTTGGAGAGAATTGGAAGAAAGCAGAATCCTTGATTGTTGCTGAATTTGATTTTTGTGATAGGGAATTCTCCACAGAAAAAACATAAATTTTTGAATTCGCTCAAGGGTGCGTTTGGATAAATGCTCAACAATTTTCAAGGAACCAGGAAATCTTGATTTGAAGAGGAAATAAGAACTTTCCTATATTCCGGTTTCTCAGCTTGCAACAAAATAAGATTTCTTAATCCTTGAAAGCTGTGGTAGGTTCTTGTCAACTACTGTGAAACTCTGGCAAGAGTCTACCGGAGCTCCGGCAAACTCTAGGGGATGGAACTAGGTAGAGCTGGATATAGACCCACAGGGTTATATTTCCGTGAAGAACACGGGGGCAGAGGCTATATCATTTTCTACCCTGTTTCGTCTCGTAGCAGTACTTAATTGAACTCAAGGCCCCCGTCAAGCACTCAACTGCAGAACACCACACCTTCTTTCCCACCCAAATCATCAACTTCAGGATAAGCTTACTCAATTGTCCATGACGTTTATCTGCGAATCCATCAGACCGTAATAATAGTATGGTAATAGGGATTTAACTAATCGAGTCTGAGTCGTGAGTAGTGGCAAGCTCGACTTGGGTTATTCAGGAAATGTGTTCAGCTTGGGCTTGAGCTCGAGATCGATCAAGCTACGATCTCTTGGGTTGAGTTATATTTGAGATAATTGGAGCTCAGCATGTCAGACTTGTTTCTAATTCGTGATGTATGGCTGAGCGAGCTCATGATCGAGCCAGCACCGCATAGACACGGCTTCAACACAGTCAATGTTGTGATACCATTTTCGTTACTTTTTAAATAAAAAATGGAAAATAAAATGAAAATATAAGGCTTGTTGCTTGCGGAAGAGGCGGGGCAGTTGGCGGTTGTTTGGGGATTTTAAATTGATCATGGGTGCAAGAAATTTATGTCTGTATACACACATATGCTTTAAGATACACATAACAAGGCGATGTTAATAATTTTTATAATTTGTTAAAGTATACAAGCATAAAATGTACCATTGTGTAGATACACTTAGGTTAGGTATATATATATATGTGTGTGTGTGTGTGTGTGTGTGTCCCGTAAATCTCGATTAAGCTTGCAAGCAAGTCGAGCCAATTATTAATTAGGTCAAGCTCGATAGAGCAAGAATCAAACAACTTTAAGTTATAGTGGTTCGATTTGGACTTTTCGACAGCAGCTTGGCTTACTTGCTCTTTCACTTAGTAGTGACTAAGCACTTTTTAATGAGCGTTACTAAAGACACATTTTTTTACTAAGGACACCCTTTTTCTCAAAAAATACCTGAAGTAACCAACTTCCCATCACATTCTCCAACCCTCTTCCCGTGGAGACTTCATCCAACCCTTCCTCCACCACTTTCTTCAATCTGACCTCCATTCGCACCTCTCCTCTCTATCATCCTCCACTGCCATAATCAGTGTTCTTCATCAATACCTCCATTGTAAGGGATTTCCCCACCCTTTCCACCCTCTTCATGATTAAAAGACGGTAAGAAACACTGCCATAGAGCATCCTTTACCCGTAAGAGATGCTCTTACAAGAAAGAGACATCCCAAGACAGCATCTCTATATATAATATGTGATTAATGTTGGTGAATTTGTGCAGATGTTAGATGATTCAAGTGATGATTCAAAAGCAATTACATTCATTGATTGTAAGGGAGATGAAATTAACTATTCACTAATATTTGAAACTAATATGGTATTTTTGAACCGATAAGAGTTGCTCGACTGTGCAAGAGAAGTTGGGAAGCATTACATTAAAGATCTAATGTATGGCTTGGATGTGAAAAAAGTAGTGTATACAAAAGTAAGAAATGAAGATACACATCTAGGAAAGATGGATAAAAGAGTATCTACCCTAAGAGATTAGCATTGGCCTACATATGTAGACATCAATCAATTTACTGGTACAAAAACAGTAAAAACCTCATTTTTTATTTCAAGAGATGGTGAAAAGTGATGGTTTATAGAGATTATTGACCTTTAATGGAACACACAATCAAACTAACATTTACCGATATTATGCATAGCATCGTAAGCTACCTGAAATTTATTATGTTGGTGATATTATTTTTACTGATCCATCTTCACTTAAGTTGCTACGTGCATTTATGAAAGTTATGAAATTTGATTGCACCTAAAAGACTAACATATATAACATGCCTTTCTTGAAGGTTGTTGAATTTACATCAACCAATAATAAATTTTCAATATTTACTTTTATGAGTAAAAAAGAAGAAGATAATTATATGTGGGTGTTGAGATGTGCTAGAGAGTTATTTTTTCCAAACAAAATTCTAACTATAATATGTATTGATCATGAGTTAGCATTGATAAATGCAATTACAAATGTTTTTCCATAGGCAATACATCTTCTATGTAGACATCACATTGCAAAAAATATTGAAAGATATATTATTCGGTTGATAGGGAAGAAATAAATCACCACTACATTTGGGATAAGTTGGCAAAAAGTTATTATATCAGTAAATGATCATATGTGTAATGAGCAATTGATGATCATGGATCCAAATTGGAAGAATTTTCCTTTATACTTATGTATGTTAAGGAACAATAGTTGAATCCTTATAAGGTGAAGATAGTGTTTGCATTGGATTGGTCAACATCATCATTATAACACATACCCTACTAACACGAATGTTCATTATTGTTAGTACATTTAACAATTGTTAAAGTTTATGTATGTATTCATTGCATTTGCACATCAATGGAAGCATATTAATAGTGACAAATTAATTGTGGAGAGTTGAAAGTACACACACGAGGTTAAAAGGATTTATTGGTACCTCCGCCAGTAGATTTGATATACTCTCGGCTCAACTTCATTCATAGATTGAGTTATAGATTACCGAAATAAAAAAGTCTTTTGAGGAGTCTAGAACCATTAGTAAACATTATCTTGGAGAGTTTTTTGAGTTGATTTGACATTTAAAGAAAAGAGTATTACACCATGCACTTGATTTAATAAGAAAAGAATTAAATTGTGAAAAAACGGTGAGTTCCCAACCATTACCTTGTGGTTGCATGGTCCAACTAAATGGATTAGTCATAATTGGCTAACCAATATGACTATTATCAATCAATATGTTTTGGAAAAGCTTTGACATGGAATTAGAGCTAGCTGATGTACTCGAAGATGATGAGACTAAAATAAGTGAGGCAACTGAATTAGATGAATTGGTTCAAAAGTTGAAAGATGATTTAGTTTCAAAATGATAAGGTATGCAATAAAGTATTGTATGATTGCTTGTATCTCGAGTTCATAATCCTACACGAGCCATTAATTCATCATCTCAAAGGTTGACCATTTGAAAAATTGACAAAAAAAAAACTTATTATCATGAGAGTATACAAAGACAAGTGTTGCTCAGGGTAAGCCCATATAGACCACTGGACGTGGTCGTGGGCGCAATCATGGGTTCTCTCCTACATATGATATTTCTTCTTTATTGAGCAATGTTGGTTCCACTTTTGATGTGGACTAAATACATTGATATTCAAAATCCACAACACCTCCACAATCATTACAAACATTAGACTTTCCACAAACACCTTTTGTGGCTGAGTTACCATGGTTTATTGTCTCATATATTTTCCTATGGATTGATGTTGCGGGAGATAAAAGCTGAAGGTATCGAGTGATTAGAGGTAATCTAAATAAGGATTAGAGATAATCTAAATAAGGATGAAGCATATTGGCTATAAGTTCGTAGAGAATGGTTTATCAAGGTCCAAACACATTGTGATATTTATTCTCAAGTTTTTATTAGAGAGGATAACATTGATACCATTCTTCGACGTATTGTACATTGGGGTACTAGAGCTTGTACACTTAATTTTTTTTATGTCCATGCCAAACATGGGGTTCGTTATTGCAATCCATCTATGGAGGTGTTGTGGATTTTACACTTAATTTATTGCACATTGGTGCTGTTTTTCATGCTGTGATCAAATACTTTTTTGTCATTGGTGTCAAATTGCGACCAACCTCCCATTTGTGATGTATGATATATGTGGTATCATGAATCAAAAAGATACTTTTTAGCAGTGAAATTTTTATTCAGTTGAATTCTAAATATAACTTCATTAAGTCTTACTCTTATTATTTTTATGTTCGATATCACCATTTAATGTTATGTTTTATCTATTATGCAGTTGTATATGGTTGATAGAGCTCCAATGCTATCCGTTATTTCTTTACAAGTACAACCTAAGGATGAAAGCATTGCTAATTGGGATTTGCCATGTCCATGCATTGATGAACCCGATTGTACTTATGGAATGACTCAATAATGAAAAACAATGTTTCTAAGCAACTGTAATACCGCAAGAGGTTATATATGTTGTCATTCAAGTAGTTCTTATGAGCATATGGCTGCCACTCAATTTGTATTGCATAAACCATAGAATACATATTTAATATAAATGATAATTCTAAAAGAACTTTATCAAATAAGTAATTGGTGTGGTAATATATGATGTGCATGAAAATATACCTGATATGCAATCATCAAATCTACCTCCTGATGGTAAGAAGTAAGTCATTCAACAGGAGAATGCCTATTATTAATATTTTCCATATAATTCCTTCCTTGTACTTGTTCATCAACCCATTCAGATCGCATAATTACTCTAAATGCTAGAAAATACTTATATATCTATGCCTACAAGAGAAACAAATAAAAGTTTTCATCAATAAGTTATTTACGAGATAAACAAACTATATTAACTTATAAATAGTGTTAAACAATCACATGAAGTAGAGTAGTATGACTATTGAGTTGTTATACCTTATTGCAAAAAGCTTTACCCAACTCCCTCTATAGATAAGCTATATTGCTTCACCCTAGACATATCTACCAAGCCTCCAAACATCATGAACTAATATTTGTATGATAGTAATTGGCGCTATCTTTAAACTTGTTTTGATATATGGTACACCTGATATGATACCATAAGAATAGTATGATAATCTTTTCTAGTGGTAGTTCTTTCTGACATTTTTGGTCTCAAATTAGACTAAATTTAATGGATGCAAACTTCATCTCCTATCACCTGATCAATAGGTAATTCAAGACAATAAGATAAAATGTCATCCTACTTCACTCTATCATTTTAGTCATCAAGAAAGCAAACTCTCCATCCATAGAAAGACCAAGAATCTCATGCACATCGTAAAAAGTGATATTTATCTCACCCAAGGCATGTGAAAATTATTAGTGTTTTGTTACTAACATTCAATAAATGTGCTTACAAAGATATGATCTATTACCTTATAAAGCAATTCTCCTTGTTCCTACAACCCACTTTGCTTCACAATATCATACCAACCTTAGATTGAGAAGAGAACTTTCATTCCCTAGAAACACTGTAACGCATGTGTGCTGTCATTACTTTCATCAAACTTTGTGTATAAACAGTTAAAAATATTAAAATCATCAAAAATAGTATTAGAAATAAAACATTTCCGCTATGATTTAGCTTTAATATCAATTATTTGATCTTCATATTTTGTAAATAATGTGACCGACAAAACTAGGAAGAAACAACTTAAGAACACCCGAAAGTGTCTACATCTTGATGATAATCTAAAGGCCTAGCTTCAACGTCATGTTGTGAGTGTCTGTTCAATATCTAGCTTAGGCTGAGCTTCTTCCTCTTTTCTTCTTTATTGTCTTTATGTCATCCCCTATACGATACCATATTATGTTACCCACCGTTTTTATCTTTTATTAAGACAAAAAACTATATAAAAATACAACAGAATTATTTAACAAACGTAACAAGAGAGATGCTCGAAACATCTCCCTTCCATGGGAGACGCTCCAAACGAAAGTGACGCTTGAAGTGAGCATCTCGCATGTTAGGGAGACGCTCGTTTGGAGCATCTCCCATGGAAAGGAGACGCAGCATCTCTCACAGAAGGGAGACGAACCATGTGAGCGTCTCCTATATAATGAGAGGCGCATGAACCTCTCGTCTTTGTTCGAACAAGGACGATCATTCTATACGATGAGGGAGGGCACAAGACACAACACAAGAGAGGTCGCTGTGCGAGTGAGGTGAGAGGAGGAGGTGAGAGAGAGAGTAGAATCAAACGCGAGCAGGTGAAGAGGGGTAAAAGGAGAAATGGAGTGTGTGTTTAGTAATTAGGGGTATGTGTTTAGTGGGAATGTTCTTAATTTGCATTTCAAAACATAAAAAATAGAATCCTTTGTTGATTCTTTGTAGTTTGCATGTGCAACGTAAGCGGAAACCAAAGCAGACCTTTCAATATGCGAGATATATCTTCGCCATTTATGAAATCTGTATTGCCGTAAAAGGATCGAGGTTGTCAATCTAACACCAGCTTGAGTAACCAAGTTGTTAAGATTCATGACAGACCAGTCAAACTACGGAACTCGCATCTCTACTCTGTTCTGATAGAGCAACATGTTTGAAATAGAATGAGATTTCTTGGACCTTGAAAACTGTAGCAACTTCCGGTGAACTAGGATGAAACTCTGGTAATAGTCTGACGGAGATCCGGCGAACTCTAGCATATGGATTTTGGTAGAGTTGGATATAGAGCCACCGGGTCGTATAGAAGTTCAAACCGTTAACGATCTGTAGTCATGCATATTTCCTTGCAGAACATGGAGGCGGCTGCTATAAGTTTCATACTTTGCCCAGTTTCGTGTCGTAGTAGTACAGAATTGAAGTCAAGGGCCGCGTCAATGCTCAACCGTGGAACACCACACCTTGTCCAAAGCAGAATACACAATACGTTATTGACGGATCCATCAAACATTAACAGTATAGTAGTAGTAGGGTTTAATTAATCGAGCCAGAGTCATGAATAGTGGCAAACTCGACTTGGGTTATTCAGGGAATGTGTTTGGCTTGAACATAAGCTGGTGATCGGTCGAGCGGTGGTCTCTAGGCTCGAGATATATTTGAGATAGCTCGAGTTCAGCGTGTCAGGCTTGCTATGATTGATCCTACGTCGCATAGACACGGAATCAACACAGTCGATGTGCCCGGTATTATTTTCGTTACGTTTTAAATAAAATATGGGAAAATACAAGGCTTATCGTTGCGGGAGAGGTTGGGACGGGATGAGTTGTTTTGGTCTCGGCCATGCTCGATCAACGAGGGGTGCAAGAAAATTATCTAACTATATATCTATCAACACACACACACATAAATGTCTTAAGATACATATAATATAACAAGTTAGTGCTAATAACTTTTACAACTTTTTAAAATACACAAAGCATATAATATACGGTTAATATATGCATGGGTTTATATACTAAGTATATATACTATTAATATATTAAGTATAATATATACCGAGTTTAGGATTAATATATTTATGTCGGTGTGTGTAAAGCTCAATTATGCTTACAAGCAAGTGGAACAAATTATTAATTAGCTCAGGCTTGACCGGTTCACGAATTAGCTTCACTCAAGGTCGACTAGAATGAAACGATTTTGAGTTATAGTGGGTTGATCTGGATTTTTCTCGACCAGCTTGGCTCACTTGCTCTTTGAGTTAGTAGTGACTAAGTACTTTTTAATTTGTATTTGGACTTGAAACCAACAAAAATAGCGTCCTTTGTTGATTCTTTGTACTTTGCAAGTTTATATGTGCAACGTAAGCGGAAACCAAAGCAGACTTTTCAATATGCAAGATATATCTTCGCCATTTACGAAATCCGTATGCCTTTAAAGGATTGAAGTTGTCAATTTAACACCAGCTTGAGTAACCAAGTTGTTAAGATTCATCACAGGCCGGTCAAACTACGTGACCTCGCATCTCTATTATGTTCTGATAGAGCAAGAAGTTTGAAAATTCGATATGCAGATAGACTAGTCAAACTACGTGACTTACTTGATTGACATGCATTTCAAGAGGGCAATTTAGCTTCTCCGTTGGATTTTTTGTCTAAGAATATTCAACGGAAAACGTACGGTTAAAGATTTCCGGTGAAAGATCAGGATACTGTTTGTATATTCCACATATCGTATGAGTTTTTTACGGTATGTTGGACCCACGATTATATCAGGACAACAACAAAATAAGAAAGAACATGAAAATATAAAAACGTTCACAAATTGCCCAGATATGTAGTATATATATATAGACATTCAGGAGCATTCATAGCTCCCCATCACAACAAATATTGGTCGTATCAAACCTTTCATCACTACCACCCCAAGGCTAAATCATCTATCCTAATTCAGTTCGCCAGGCAAATAGCTACCGTATATCCTCTATATATCATGGCTGACGGTGTCATTCATGCCACGGTTTTCCTCGCCATGTTTCCTCTGCTCTTTCTTCATTCAGTGCACGGAACACCAACGTATAACGTTGTGAGCTACGGTGCGAAAGCGGATGGAGTGACTGATAACAGTGCTGCATTCCTCAAGGCATGGAAAGGAGTATGTGCTGCATCACAAGCAGCCACCTTCTATGTGCCCTCTGGCAATTTCTTGGTTTATCCAGCTCTCTTCTCTGGTCCTTGTACCAACACGGAGGTCGTAGTCAAGGTCGACGGCAACCTGGTTGCGTCAGCGGACTATAAGCTTCAGAGCAAAGCGGGATATTGGCTCAAGTTTGACAATGTCATAGGATTGACGTTCCAAGGAGGATATCTAGATGGAAAGGGTTCAGCATTGTGGGCGTGCAAAGCTACTAACAAAGGGAGCTGTCCCTTTGGGGCCAGGGTAAGACATTCATAATCATGCATATACATGTAAGCATGCTTTTGAGAGGATCATGAAGCCGGACACCACTATTTTCACGAGTCGATGGGCGTATGATGAGTTTTTCCTCTCACTGCTTTCAGGCTCAAAATGTTCTTTTCCTAGTTCCTGCCTCCAGCAATTTATTTGCTCAGATTGATTATGTATACACGATTGACTAATGGTTGGTTTGTTGTTCTTGTGGCAGTCATTGGTGTTTACGAATTCCAAGGACATTTCGTTGAGTGGTATAACTTCTGTTAATAGTGAACTCTTCAACATTGTAATCGAACACTGCAACAACGTTCAAGTGGATGGTCTCACTATTCAATCCCCAGGCACCAGCCCTAACACGGATGGCATCCACGTGGAGCAATCAACCGGTGTGACCATCATAAACACTAATATCAAGACTGGAGATGATTGCATCTCTATTGGCCCAGGAACCCGAAACTTGTGGATAGAGAAGGTTACATGTGGACCTGGACATGGAATAAGGTAAAATAATAAATCATTCATTGTTATAGTACAAATCCACGCGTTAAGGAATATTAGAAGAGTTGATTTAATTTTGGCGATAGTATATATTCTTATGATCTTGTCTTTAAACCAGTGTTGGAAGCCTAGGGAAGAATGCTAACGAAGCCGGCGTGCAAAACGTCACGGTAAAGGGCACAACTTTCGCGGGTTCCACCAATGGAGTAAGGATCAAATCGTGGGCGAGGAGCAGCAATGGTTTTGCAAAAGGAATAGTCTTTGATGGACTCACCATGAACAATGTGAAGAACCCCATTATCATAAACCAGCACTACTGTGACAGCAATGTGGACGGCTGCCCAACCCTGGTACTGCTATTCTTTCTTTTTAATTGTCAATAAAATGAAAACTATGAATCATAACTTATAGCTAGCTTGGTTGGCAATTAAGTTGATGGTAATATTGATAATTCATTTTATTATTTCCTTTCTACAGAATTCTGGAGTGAAGTTCTCAGAAGTGACATACAACAACATCAAGGGCACATCGGCTACTCAAGTTGCAGTGAACTTCGCGTGCAGCGCGACTGCGCCGTGCCAAGGCATAAAGATGTCCAACGTGCAGCTCACATACAATCGGCAACTTGCAAAGTCGTCATGCGAGAACGCATACGGGAGTGCAAGCGGCATCATGCTTCCACCCAGTTGCCTCAAATCATCAAGTGGATCACTCTTCAGCTTTTGGGATTCTCTATCCTCAACGATTGATCTTCTATCCAGCCAGTGAATTTGATTTATTTATAATTATCTGTAACGAAGCAAAATAAATGAAACTCATATTCTGTTGTACTTCATTTTTAAACATGTATTAGAAGGCTATTATTCGAGGTACCAATAAAGCTGATATTTTTCGATTTGAAAGATAAAAGGGTGTATGTTTAAGGAACGAAATATAGAGAACCACATAGAAGGAGCTGCAGTGGCGACCACCCTGGTGCGTGATTCATGTAATATAATTGAACGATGTTTATTGAGAAAAAAAGGGGAGGAACTTTTGCTGCGTCGTGTTACGACTAATAGGTACTGAATGTTGATATGTTCCAACTCCAAGGGTCATAGAACACTGTTCCATCATACTAATCAAAACTTGTCCGTGCATCATAAGGGAACATAATTAGTTTCTGCTTGGTGATTGCAATCTGCATGAACAATATTTTCATCTATGCTAGTAAGCATAAAAGTAGGCACAAGCAAAAGAATTCCTAAAGAAAAATCAAACGAAAAGTAAGCACAAGCAAAAGTAAACTTCAAAGAATTGCTAGTAAGCAGTATGTTATAATATAATAGAAATAGTATAAGAACACGCATTACATCCCTGCGTAAAAGATTTATGTAGGCTCACCTGCACTATCAATATGAGTGTCCTCATAATCCATGCTAGCTCCACATTGCCCACATCTCAAGAGTCCTTATGAGCCAAGAAGCCTTAAGATTATGTTCACCATCATTGACCTTAAATGAGAATTAAGCAACAAAGTCACGGCCTCATGTACCATGTCTATATATTCTTTTGTTGCATGAGTTACTTGAGAAGGCATAGCTGCCTCAACCTAAGCTGCCACATCGGATATACGAGTGTGGGGCCAAATTCCAAGCCATACCCACACCATGGACTCATCCTTTTTGTTTCGGGTGCAGCTTCTAGTCACAATTCTGCGTCAACTTCACGATCGATAAAAGATTCTTTGCCATATTTTTGAGAGCTTGCATTATCAAGCTTCTCCTATGATGCCAAATTCAAAAAGCATTAAGGTTTAATCAAATTTAGCTAAGATCAATAAATAGAAGCATGTACATTCAAAAGTGACAAGGATCAACAATATATACACAAGCAAAATAGATACAATACGTTTCTTGAAAAATTTAGATATAATTCTCCTTTGGCACTCATCTGTATCTTATATAATACACATCCCGAAATGAAATGAAGATTGGATTTTCATTTATGTAATCTACATCCATAAAATACATGATAAATATACCATAATTACAAAATCAAATTACAAATATAGTCATAATTACAAAATCCATCATTTTTACCATCTCTCTTGTGTAGACACAAGCTTCTTGAGCCTCTTGTGTGCTTGAGACAGTCGAACATGACTTGTCTGTAAATCAATCCAAAAACTGCAATTTTCTCCCACTGAAATGTTGCCAAACCTCGCTCCTCATCCCTTTAGGCCCATGTTCCTTTGTATGAGCTACATTGATTGAACATGCACTATGTAAGGCATGTCTTCCAGCATGTGCTAGCATACTATAGTAGGGATCATGAAGCATTCTTTCCCACATGGTTTTTGCCAACTCTCACTCGTGCTCACTCTCAAATCTATCCTGGAATAAGAAATAATAGATGAGAAATGATAAATATCCTTCAATATTAAAGATCTTGTAGATGTGAAAATTTCACTCCAAGCCTATGTAGAGACTTGAAATAAACTTCTCAATCTACTTCATTTATGCGTGAGCATGCCAGCTAGTTTTTCTAAAACTAGCAAAGTTGTAAATCTGACTTTGTGAGGCGATTGTGACTAAGCGGGATCTTTTTGTCTTAGGCCTTCTTGAACCGATGCTCAAAGGTTAACATAGATGCTTTGAGGTTTTATTTGTGCTGGTGTATGTTTTCAAAATTCACTTTGAAAGATGATTTTGAATCAAATCAAACTCGTGCACTTAGTTTAGAGATTGAAGACTTTCAAGTTCTGAAAAACAGAAACTGGTTTTGTTTTTAAAAGCTTGTTTTCAAATTTTTTTGGATGACTTAGAGATCCCCAAAATTCATGAAACATTGAGTGGAATGTGGAGATTCTATGCCTATTTTTACTTTGTGATTTGGTACTGTAGAATTGCAGAATTAAATCCGGGACTGACTACTGCTCAAGTGTTTCAGGATATACTATTATAGAAATACAGAGGCCTAAAGAAACCTTTGTATCTCAATGCACAAAACTCCAAATTATATGATTTTAGTCTTGTTTATGGATATCATCTTTCTGATGAGACTAATTTTATCAATTTTGGCTCACTACGAACAAAGTTATGAGACTTTTACCCAACCCCTATTGAAGGAAAACAAACTATACAGAAACAGAATATGAACTTAAATAATCTTTTCTTGTTTTATGCACGAGTCTACACAACTATAAAATTCTTGAAAATTTTATTGCTAGTGGGCTTGTGTGTGTAGATTCGGTATCTTAAGTTTTAGATTATTCATAGCAGCAATTTAGCAATGAAAAATAGAGCAATCAACGTATGCAGAATGCAGAAAAACAAAGTTTCAGTTTTAGAAATTATATACATGCATCCATCCGAATTTAAAAGGCATCCACAACAAAATTAAAGCACATTACTGAAGGGAAATGAATGTAAATATATATATTAGCTTAAGCATAGAGGGGGTTAGGAGTTATAGGAGTGTATAGAATATAGAGAGGTAGAGAATCACGAAAGCAAACAAGTAGAGTTCATAAACATACACGAATTGAAATGACAATATTTCTACTTACTATTACAACATGGGGGGAGACAAAGCTCCATTAATACAACCCCTTTTCAAATTGAATAGGAAGAAGAGAATCAAGATCATCAATGGGAGATGGAGGCTTACTTACCAGCCCTTCAAGGGAACCCGGATACAAGAGAGAATTCTTTGCCTTCTTCTTCTTCACTCAACTCTCTTTTTTCTCTTCTCTCTTTCTCTCTTGTTGCTGCCACTCTTCTCTCTCCTAAGCTCTCTCCTACACCTCACTCTAGTCTTGGCAAGCCTCCTCCAAATGTCTAAGATGCTAGAAATGTCCCCCCCTTGGCCCTTATTTATAGGCCAAGGGAGGGGCTGCTAGACCCTTCCTTGGAGTGGGTCGGGTATGCTCCTTCTTGGCCCCAAATCTAGATTCACTCCTTGGCTGGACCAAGACCATCATGTGGACATGCTTTGTGGTCCCATCAAGGCATGGACCAGCCCCATGTAGCCTTTGACGTGGGTTGGTCCTTGGCTTGAGCTAGGCATGCAATCGGCTAGGTACTTCCAAGTGCCATCAGGTAGGCGGTCCATCTTTGGTGGGTTCGACCAACTAGCTTGGATTCTTTCTATTTCTCACTTCGATCTTCTGTTACATTCGGCCCTGAATCCTCGACATGGCTTTCGCGTGCTGCATCCCTTCAACCTCATCTTTTTCAAATCTTATTTTAAAACTTTAAAATCCTTTTGAAAACATTTAAAATTTCCTTTTTGATTTTATAAGTTGTATTATAAATCAGGACATTTTGAAAACCAGCTTATTGTTTTGGAAATTCTAAAACAGGTTGGGTTTAATTTCAAAATTATTTTGGGTATTTACAGATCCCACTTCATATTGAAACAATTGATTGGGAAATATCTACAAGAAAATCTGACCAAGGACCTTGTGAAGATGCACTAAACCTCAAGGAGTTTCGATGGTAAGCATAGTACAGGTCCATGATGTGGATAGCTAGAAGAAGCTATCATAAAACCCACAACATTATCCAATATTACAATAAGAAGTTACTTAAAATAAATATAAAATAGTTATCCATATTAAGGAAGCACACATTTTCTCTATAGAGGATGCCCCAATCAAATTCTCAAGATTATTAGATATCAAAATAATAGACTAACCACTAAGATAAAAGAATTTAGAATTTGATATAAACCTAGCAATTGACATTTTATTTGAATGACCTGTATATGCAACTAGAAATATTTGTGAACCATTCACTGAATGTTGTCTTTGAAAAGGCATCAACTTCACCTATACCATTGAATGCCATTGTTGAAATAATTAGTATCTGCCTTATCTATTTCCCAGATGAAGTTCATATCCTATATACAATGAAAATCAATTTAAAAGACAAGCATAAAACCGAAGTATGAAATGGTTCTGAACTAGGTTTAGCTCACCAAAATAACAAAAGAATGGCAAACTTGGTGAAAACCAACAACCATAATATCACCTGATACATAAGCATCGAACAAAACAAATAGAGAAAATGTTTGCAGTCATACCATACATTCATCAAATAATTCATTTTTAACATTGATTTGATAATCCCTTCATCTTGATGTAGGGATTGACATCTGTGTAAGAATAGTAGATAAAATGTCACACGTTAATACCATTTTGGGCAAATCTCTTCATGCACGTGAAATACAATATGTGAAAAACAAAAAAAAAAAAAAACAAAATGCAATATGGTACTGTTTATTATTATTCATGGACAATACTGGATTTACATATATAATCATCCTTCTATTAGCAATTTCAATTGTTCTTTTAGATATAGAACCCGTGAAAAAGAAACAACATTATAAGAATATTTGGATCCATTTTCAATGCCAAAGAAAAAAATAAAATACTGTAGACGAGAATTTAATTCCAAAGCCCATGGAAAGACTCGAAATTCAATTTACAAATACGAGTGTGCCAACAAGTTTTCAAAAACTTGCAAAGTTAGACTTGGATTTCTGACTTCTTGGGCGAATGTGGACTAGTAAGCTCTTTTCGCTGTAGACTTTCTTTAACCGCCGTTGCTCAAGAGTCAGCCTACATACTTGAAAGATCACCTTCAGATCTGAAAACTTTTAAAAACCATGTTCCAATTAAAAAAAGTTTGCAATCAGACCGATGTCGAATGTAGAAAATAGAGTTTTTGGTTTTAAGAAATTAATGGATGCATCCAACCAAATTAAACCATCATCCACAACAATTTTAGTAATGAGGAAGTGCAATAATAAAAGAAAAGTATCATATAGCTTAAGCATAAAGGGGGCTAGAGGGTATAAGATTTACAATGTATATTGAGGTAGAATAAATCATAAACCAAATACATAGGAGTCAATCTTACCC
This sequence comes from Brasenia schreberi, assembly GCA_036023115.1. Lineage (NCBI taxonomy): Eukaryota > Viridiplantae > Streptophyta > Magnoliopsida > Nymphaeales > Cabombaceae > Brasenia > Brasenia schreberi. The sequence goes on along the minus strand of JAYKKT010000092.1, from coordinate 38,683,684 downwards.
ACGAGCTTGGATGAAATTTGGGAGCATCTCCTCTCAAAATATTACATTAATTTGGAGTCAACTTCTCCTTAATTACAACCCATTTAAATGGAATTGAAAGGCTTAAGAAAAGAAAGGAAAGAAGAAAGGAGAATTGACCTTGCAATGGAGGCTTGAAGGCTTGGAAGTGTTGAAGGTAGCCGACGATACTTGGGGGAAGGGGGCGATCCCTTCCTCTCCTCCTTATCTCTCTCTCTCTCTCTCTCTCTCTCTCTCTCTCTCTCCCTTTCTTTTTGTTGGACTTCTCTCTTTAATTTTCCTCCCAAAATCAGCACCGCGAGCCCCATATTTATAGTTTTCAAGGGGGGCCTCTAGGGCCTTCCATGGATTAGAGTTTGGTGCTTTGATGCATGACCCGATTTGGGTTTGATCCAATGAAAAATTCTAGATTTATTTGGCTGCACATGGGTTATGTGGGGCTAGAGAGTGGTCCCCCTTGGTTCCATGTGAGCTTGGTGTAGCCCTAGGTGTAGCCCATGTGATGGTGCACTTGAGCCACCTTCTTGTCTTGATTGAGCCATGTGCATCTTGGCAAGGAATGACTAGCTATGACTTGGTCAAGTGTAACCCGTTCTTTGATGTGGGTGAGCCTTTGTCCTAGACATCCAACTCTTGCCTTAGTGTGGACATTGATCCGTCATTGTTCAACTCTTCATTTGACCAATTTAAACTTTATTTTAAACCTAATTGTGTGAAATGGCTTGATCGGGCATATGTGTGGTTTCTTGTTTGATTTTGATAGGATGTGGTCTTTAGCCATTTGACCATTGTGTTGGTCTTATCTTGGTTTCTTTTGACCAAACATACCTCGATGTGGTTGATTGTTCTTACTTGAATGTGATCAATGTCGTCTTGGGCTAGGTTGGAGCGGTCATTCAACTCGGACATGAGCTTTGACTTTAAATAGATCTAGTTTTGCTTGTCTTGGAATTGGATCAAACCTTGCTTTGAGTGGAGCCTGACTTTGAATTGAGTCTTGCCTTTAATGGATCCTTGTTTTGACTTGTACCCACCCCTGAGTTGAGCTTGATTTCAGGCTGGTGGCCTATGCCAATTTGATTTGATTTTGGGCCTGATCATGAGCACATCTTCAATTTGTTTTTGGGCTTGATCATGAGCCCAGTTTGACTTGATTTTGATTTGTTTCATTTGGAAAACCTCCTCGGTTTTCATCCTAGCTTTTCGGGATTCTTCTCCACTTGATTTGGGTTTTAGGTATGGTTCCAAATGTTTTCTTTAAAACCATTTCTTTTATTTTTAAAACCATTCTTTCTTTGAAGGCAATCATTTGAAATAGCAAAAATCCTACCAATTTGGCCTTGAGGTCTGAGTGATCATTGTTTTGGCATTTTATCAAAATTTGATCTTTTTGAGAGGGGTGCAACGTCGAGGCTCTTACAAAATTTTGGCATGGAAATGAGTTCGCTTAAAGTGTCTTTATTTGAAAACATTTAGAAGACCCAAAACAATATTTTTTCTTGAAAAAGCAAAATTTCTAAAAGATCAAATATTTTGAGAAAATTTTTGGGTGTTTACAAATAAGTTCAACAATATCTAATATTTTGTATTGTCGGAAGGCCAAAATTACTAAATATAGGCCAACATACAACCAATCCTCAACCTTGAATGACCATAAAAAGGTAAGTATAAGCAATAAATATTAGCACTAGAAATAAAATGCTTGCATGGAAACTAGGATAGAAGTAAAAATGAACTAAACCAAATTAGTAAAGCCAACTATGATGGAAAGCCACAATTATGTCTCCAACAATACCTCGAGAAGGTTTTGGAGGTCGAGAAGCACTTTAGGGCATCTAATTAGACCCTCTCCTAGTAGTGTGTTGGCTAGCTTGAGCTCTTAGCTGCACGATGAGTGTCTAGACAAAACACAAGCATGGTTAGCAACAATATATTAATAAGCCCACAACGAGTAATGTCACATGTAATGTCAACAATTTATTGTCTTAGTCAAAAAGATCCTTGCTCTAACCTCACGAGTAATGTCACATGACATGCTGACCGCATCCCACAACGCACGAGCCACTTGCCTTGATGCTACAGTCTTGTGCGCCCATGCACCCCTTTGCCATGTGCGCCACCCTGCATCAATGGAACACAGCCCATGCTCCCCACGCACCATGCCCTAGTGCGATCGAGTGTCGAGATCCCCATGCACATGTAGGTGCATGATAGTAGCTCCCTCTGATGCGTGTGCTAGCATGTCGCCCTACCAGCATGAGCCAAATGCAACGCGTGCCCCATACCACTACAACATTCTGACATGCACTCTACATCCTTTGGCATTCTACAATGGCCATGCGTCACATGCCCTTGCACCAAGAGAGGTTCTCTCTCCTATATATGAATAAGCGAGCGCCCCGTTGTGCATCTAGTCTAGGTTCTAGAGCGGATCGTGTAGATCCACTCCAAGTCATCTAGGGGCTTGTCCAACCCCACCATTTAGTTACTTGTGCCTACCTTTATGTATATAAAAGGGAGTTGGCTAGGAGAAAGAGAGTATTAATTCAATCCATTCCATTCATTGAGTCGTGTATCAAGAGAGGATTGAAGAGTCTAGCCATAGAGTGCTAGAGAAAGATTCTAGTGGGTTGAACCATGAAGGTGCCTTGGGCATCTTCTTCTGACCATCTCCATCTCCATCCTTGGTAGAGTCGGGCTTGCCTAAGGGTTCCCACCACCTAGCAATGCCTTAGGTGGTCATGTGATTTCTCTTAAAGGATTTAGGGTTGGCAAGGTTTGAGTTGTAACCCTTCTTTCTTCCTTCAATAAGTTTATCCTTGAGCCATTTGTGTGTGTGTTTGGGTTAAGGATTGCATGTAAAGCTTGTTAGTCGATGAACCTAGCACCGATTATCGCTGGTGGTGCAGTAATAATTTGGTATCAGAGTCAATTGCACCACCGTTCTTCGCAAAGTTGGTGGCGGCACATGAATGAAGACCCAACATGGTGAAGGTGAGCCATCGGTGGTTAGACGAGTGCTTTGTGAAAGAGAAGACCCCGTAGTTGGAGTAGAAGACTCAACCACACATCGGATAGCAAGGTGATTGCCATTCCATCCTTGCAAGGCTGCAAATTTGGGCGAGCCATTGAAGGCAAGGGTTGGTCTTATGTGACCAAACTCCACCATACGAAGAACTGACAAGAGGTCAGAGAAGACTTGGTCTTCACAACGACATTAGGGTCACCCTCTCCTATGTTGAAGAAATTCCGTTTGTGGTGGATTTCAACCATGATTTTGGTGGCATAGCCCAACCTGAAGGGTATCTAGGAGACCACAGCCTACGGTAGTTGTGGTGGTTCATGGTGGAGTGGAAAAATGTGGCTTTTCTAAGTGCTAGTTGAAAGCGTCCTAGTGTGGCGATGAAATACTAAGGTGGTAATTGTACACGATGGGTGGAGCGGACCACCACCCGTCAAGAGTTTGAATTTTGAAATTCAAATAGTTGTTGACCTCATCCCACTAGGATCTATTCTACAAATTTGGAAAGGGTTCTCTTCATTCGAATTCAAATTTAGGGATCAACATCCAATAGGCATCTTGTGGGACCCCCTCCTTAATTTGGGGATTTCAATTCGAATGGACTAGCTTCATCCACCATTCTAAAGGTAAGAGATTCTCTCCAAAAGTCGTGGAGAGGTTTTTCGAAAAGCAAAACATTAATTTGAATTGAAGGAGCTGCAAAATTTTAATTCGAGCAAAAGCAACTTCGTGTGGGACCCGACCTTGATTCTAGGGAAGTTATTCCAAGAGTTAAGGAGTTAGAATTTGAAATTCGAGTAGCTTAAAAAGTGAACAATCTTATCCCACTGTTGAAAAGGTTCTCTCCTAAAGATGAGTAAGACTTTTGAATTCAAAATTTACAAAAAAAGGTGAACCATATGGGACCCAACCCTAATTCTAGGAATTTTGAATTAAAGTTGGAAGGTATCGAGCCCAATCCCTACATCTAAGGGACCAATATGAAGTTGGGGACTTCATAAAAGTTGGAGAGCGATGTTGTGAAGAGTGAAAAAGTGGAGAAGAACTCATGAAGGAGTTTGAGAGAGAGAGAGAAGAAACCAAAGTGAAGAAGAAGGAAAATGCAAAAAGGAGTGACCGTGCCCGTTCAAGCTGAACCTTCAAGACTAAGCCTCAGGTACAAGCACAACCTTCTCTTCTTTCCCTTCTCTCATTCCTAATAACTAGGCAAGCGTGTTGGTTGGATCTCATAGAGGAGTATGAGTTACAGTGGAGAAGAGTGCAAAAGTAGAGAAGAACTCATGAAGGAGTTCGAGAGAGAGAGAGAAGAAACCAAAGTGAAGAAGAAGGAAAATGCAACAAGGAGTGATCGTGCCCATTCAAGCTGAACCTTCAAGACTAAGCCTCAGGTACAAGCACAACCTTCTCTTCTTCCCCTTCTCTCATTCCTAATAACTAGGCAAGTGTGTTGGTTGGATCTCATAGAGGAGTACGAGTTACAATGGCAGTATCAACCAGTGGCTACAATCACACATCTTGAAGGACACTTACAGTAATAAGTGAGGTTGCATGCTCCAGCAAACTTTGTGTATGAATATCTAAGGAGGCAAGTATGTGAACGCATTGCCAAGAACATCATGGAGGATGATGGACTCCTATAAATATTTGAACACCAGTTGGTGGTGCCAAAAATAGGTGAATTAAGGTGTCTCATGTTAGAAGAGTTACATGATATTGCATATGGGATCATCAAGGGAAGGACAAGACCTTAGCACTCCTACAAAGAGGTTACTATTCACCTTGCTTGTTTCGATACGTGGAGAGTTATATTCGAGCATACCCTATATTCCAACAAGATAAAACAAAAAGGAGCCACCCAATATGACATTTGCAACCCTTGCCCGTGTCGAGCTGACCTTGGTCTTTGGTGACTATGGATTTCATAGATGGATTTCCTAACGTTGATAGTTTGAATTCGTATTTGTGGTTGTTTAGTGACTTAGCCCAAGGTGGGACTAATGATAGGCCCAAAGATATTTTGATAGTTATCAAATTGGACAAATTTGGTGCATCAATGCATTAAGGCAACTCAGTTATGAGAAAAGAGCTATGCAAGTAAGATGCACCATGTCCTAGAGTTAATGATTGGTGGTTATGTGTTCTAGAATATACCTCCAACTCGTGGAGTGACACGCTTTAGGGACAAGGGTAAGTAGAGCTCTAGATACATTGGACCATACATGATCCTGAAGTATAGGGGACAAGCTTCTGGCAACTCAGGACCAGTTAGAGTTGTGGCCATCATTGATTGGAGTACATGTGCTTTATGTGTCCATGTTGTGGAAGTACATTCATGATTCTTCACATGTGATTAAGGTCGAACTGTAATAGATACATAAAGATTTATCTTATGAGTAACTTGTAGCTGTCTTAAATAAAAAGGAGTAGGTCTTGCATCGATGAGTTATAAGGATAATAAAAGTGCAATGGATCCATCACTTGAAGATGAGATAAGAGAGAAGTAACCACATATTTTCAGGTATTGTCTAAACTCTAAGGACAAATTTTCTTTAAGGGAGGTAGAATATTACACTTTGGGATGGACTAAATATAGACCTGATTGGATCCAAGTCTTCCTGAATAAGATGAACAACAACACATGATTTGGGTGTTGCTGCAAATAAAATTCTCTTGCCACCACAATGGAGGGTTGCCAATTTCATGGTGTTTCACATACAATTTGAGAGCCATAAACGACAAAGAGCAGTCTATTGGATTGCTTTATCGAGTAAGCAACAAATCTAGTGATGAATCGCGAAGAAACAACGTAAGCAATGTAAGTTATTCCATTTTTTCTATACCTTGATTTTTTTTATGAAAAAGATTATTTTGATCATGGAGACCATACATGATCCTGAAGTATAGGGGACAAGCTTCTGGCAACTCAGGACCAGTTAGAGTTGTGGCCATCATTGATTGGAGTACATGTGCTTTATGTGTCCATGTTGTGGAAGTACATTCATGATTCTTCACATGTGATTAAGGTCGAACTGTAATAGATACATAAAGATTTATCTTATGAGTAACTTGTAGCTGTCTTAAATAAAAAGGAGTAGGTCTTGCATCGATGAGTTATAAGGATAATAAAAGTGCAATGGATCCATCACTTGAAGATGAGATAAGAGAGAAGTAACCACATATTTTCAGGTATTGTCTAAACTCTAAGGACAAATTTTCTTTAAGGGAGGTAGAATATTACACTTTGGGATGGACTAAATATAGACCTGATTGGATCCAAGTCTTCCTGAATAAGATGAACAACAACACATGATTTGGGTGTTGCTGCAAATAAAATTCTCTTGCCACCACAATGGAGGGTTGCCAATTTCATGGTGTTTCACATACAATTTGAGAGCCATAAACGACAAAGAGCAGTCTATTGGATTGCTTTATCGAGTAAGCAACAAATCTAGTGATGAATCGCGAAGAAACAACGTAAGCAATGTAAGTTATTCCATTTTTTCTATACCTTGATTTTTTTTATGAAAAAGATTATTTTGATCATGGATTCTATTTTGGGCAAGGATTATTTGATTTAACATTGAATATTGATGAGTTCTTGTGAGTTGGTGTTAAATTGGGGAATAATTGACCCTTATTTGTAGATTTATAGAAAAATAGAACACAATAGGTTTCTTTCTATGTGGGCTAGAGATCAATGATTTTTGAATGGTAAATTTGATCTGAATTAGGTTTTTCTTTCCTTGCTATTTATGATTAGAATCTAACTTCAATAACTTGAATTGATCAAGAAAATGCATAGATTTGTCGATTTTCTTTTCCTCCATCATTCTTGTGTTGTATTAGGTTTTTGTTACAAAAAGTCATCGTTGGTCCCATGTTAGGCTCAACGAGAAGAGGGAAGGCAAGCAAATGGTGGAGGCCCACTGTTGGCCCTCTCTCACACTAGGAAACAACAAAAATGCCATTAGAAAACTAGGGAACTTTGTTCCCTCTTGGGCATGTCCTGGTTCTTATTAAACTCTATATATAGTCATTACTAGTTTCAACATTTTCTAGATCATATTTGTTTTCTTGAAAAATTGCATCTCTTGACTCTATCATCATATTAATAGGATATGAGTCATTTGATTCAATTATAGTGAATCTATATGACTTGCTATGTTAGGCGTATCCCAAGAAGATACATTCAATTCTTCTTTCACCTAATTTCTTTCTATTGGGTTTCGCAATTTTAACAATAGCCCTACAACCTCAAATTTTAAGAAAGTTTAGGTTATAACTTCTTCTAATCTAAAGTTCATATGGGATAATTTAATTCCTTTTATTTAGAACTCTTTTTAAAATAAAACAAGTAGTCAATAATGCTTCACTCCAATAACCATTCGATAAACCAGAATAAGACAACATAAAATTTACTATTTCTTCTAACACTCTATTTTCTTTTCTGCCATACTATTTTGCCATGGAGAATAAAGAGTTGTAGTTTAATTTATAATTTTTGTACTCAAAATAATTGAATTATAGTATTCTTCTTCTCTATCGGTTCTCAAACACTTAATGAAAGTTTCATATTAAAGTTCCATTTATGTTTTGAAAATCTTAAACTTTTTCAAAACTTCATCATTTGCATACATCAAATATACATAGCAAAATCTAGTGAAATCATTCATAAAGGTTATAAAATACCTTTTTTCCCTTATTGTTGCCTAACCATGCAAATCAAAAACATCTAAATAAATTAAATCTAAAATTTTAAAACTTCTTTTAATTCTTAAAAATAAGAGTCTAGTAATTTTTGTACATGTGTAAGTAGAACATGAATGCATTGACTTGTCAATTTTTAGAATCAAACTTGATTTAGCCATTTCATATAATTTTTTAAAATTCATATGTTCCAAATAAAAATGCCACAAATTTGAAAAGTCAATAATATAAGTAGAAACAATATCCTTGTTATTAAGACTCAACTTAAATATGAACTCACATAGATAACCCTTTTCAACAAACATGCCTCCCTTAGACAAAATAAACTTGTCACCCTAAATACACTTTTAAACCCATACTTATTAAGTAACATGACCAATACCCAATTTTTCCTTACATCTAGTACAAAGAGCACATCTTTAAAAGCAAGAACTTTACCAGAAGTACATTTGAGTTCATTGCCTTTCACTTAGCCATAGAAGTATTGTCCATGTCCAAAACCAATATGTTTTCTTTTACTAAAGCTTTGAAGAAACTTTGGTTTCTACACACATGACGAGTAGCATCAGAATTTACCCAACAAGATCTAATGTCTTCTATCATATTTACTTTTGATATGATGACAACAAGATTGTCTTTGGAAAAATTAGGACTTTTGTCTTTATTCAATTTTTTTCAAGTATCAACATTCACTTTATAAGGATAGAAATTTTTCACAATGGTAGCATCAATCTTTATTTTTCTTAGGCTTAGTGTCCCTACTATTGTTTTCATGAGATTTTTTGAAATCTTTATTTCTTTTCTTTGAAGGCTCTATAAAATTAGTTTCTTTGTAACATGGACTTTCTCTTGAGTAAATTGACATTTAGAATCATCTTACTTTTGGTATCCTTCCTCAAGCCTAAAATGATTAGCCAATTGTAAAAGAGAAATGTCTTTCTTCTTATATTTTAAAGTTCTTTTAAAATCTTTCTAAGAAGGAAGAAGTTTATCTATAATAGAGGAGATAATGATGGCTTATGCTCCTCCTATGTTGTTTTAAATTATTCAAGATCCGTTCGAGCTCATGCAATTGCTCTATTACAGATCTACCTTCTTATAATTATTGAAACAAAAAAAAATTACTTGTAGCATCCTACATCATGTACCTCGCTTCAAGTTTGTCACATAATTCCTTTGCACATCCTAATGTTTGATATGTGTCAAATAAAACATCTTACACACCGTTGAGGATGTGACACGTACAAATATAATCATTATTGTGCCACTTTTATCGTTTGTGGGCATCTTCAAGGGTCAATCTTCCTTCTCCTTTGCTCTTCATGCAGTGAAAACATACACAACCTTCAATATAGTAAGAAGGAAATACATCTTCTTTTGTCACCATAAGAAATTATTACAGTCAAATTTATCCCACTTAATAAAGTCAAATGTCATCTCTCTCTCGAAGGAAAATAGTATCTTAGCAAATGAACCTAGATGACACAGTTCTTAAGTAGTTAGAACCCAGAGATCAAATATAACACCATGAAAAGAAGGTTAGGATAGCATTATTTTTTGAGATGTGATAAACACTAACCTTTAGGTTTATTGGCCTCCACTGATATCAAATAACCAAATGCAATGGATTCTAGCAAACACCATAAACATACAGCGAAGACCCTTGGTTCATCTTATGTAACCGAGTTGTAGACAAACCGACAAAATAAAGATGATGATGTTGCAAACCCAATTAGCACTACAATTGAACTTGCAAGTTCTCTTAAAAACTAAGTAGGAAAGAACTCACACAATGAGAGAAAAGTTAGGTGAATCTTGTTTATAATACCACTATATATAGACATCGTAAAGATGTAACTCATGATATGCTACTAATGTGCATAATTGTCACTCAAGAAGGTGACTCTTAGTACTCACAAGTTACAACCACTTCATGTACTATTAATAAGGATAATTATGACTTGAGTAAGTGAGTCTTAATACCACAAATATGGTTGAAAAATACTCAAGAGTCACAACTACTACATGTGGTACTAATGAACACAATTATCGCTTAAGTAAGTGACTCTTAATTTCACAAACATGACTAAAAATGCTAATAAATTTCAGCTACTACATATGCTGCTAATAAATACAATTATCACTTAAGTAACTATTAATGCCACAAAATGACTGCACCCATAACTTTCACCAAATATATTTCGGTATTTTGAAAATCACCTAAGATAACCTCAGTCGACAGTGTGTCCCTCAACGTTGTTGTTTCCTACACTAACGTTCAGCTTAACGGCCTCAACATTCATTCCTTAGGCACCAGCGCCAACACAGATGGCGTCCACGTCGAGCAATTGAATGGTGTGACCATCACAAACACTGATGTTAAGACTGGAGATGACTGCATCTCTATTGGTCCAGGCACCAGAAACTTGTGGATAGAGAAGTCACATGTGGACCTCATCATGGAATAAGGTAAAATATGCATCAAGTTAAGCTGCCCATACCACGCAGTTGAGACCAATGCTCTAAATATCGATACACAACCCACATTGTAAAAGCTCAACAATAGTATCGAATGTGTATTGATACGTATGATAATCTTTTAGCAGAACTTGTCAAATAAAAAATAGTTAAAATCCAGGTATGATGCAGTAGAATATACTTCATATACAAGTATGATTTGTACTCCATATTGTATGATACCATATAGTTCATAATTCATTTATAATCCTACACAAGTAATGTTAGTTTCCATTGTCATTTGAAATAGGGATGTTTATGGGAGGAGATCTCCTGCTCCTCGCAGGGAGCCGTTTTAAATGGGACAAGAGAAGAGCAAAGAAATTCCCGATGAGGACCGGGGGTGAGGATGGAGATAGCAGATTCTCATCCCACAAACTCAACTCCTCCTCCTCCTTCTCCTTTTGATTTTAGAAAGTTTGATCCATCGGAAAATAAGACAAACTATCCGTGAGAATAAATAAAAATGTGTCACCTCTTCTTTGATTTCAAGAATTCATCATTATTGTCCCACCAATTCACGTAATAGAGTGCCCGAATTTGAATGAATGCGTTTTCCCAATATGTGTTTTAGAGTGTTCCTCTTTCTCCCTATGGATCCTGCGGGAACGTGTGAGAGACATGAGAGTGGGGATGGGGATGGGGCCATTGGTTCCCATCATGGGGATGGGGACAAAGGTGGAGACTTGCATCTCCAGCCCCATCCTGCCGCATGAACATCCCTAATTCGAGCTCTTCATTCTTGGTTTTGGTTCTTATAGGTTCCAGTTTGGAGTGGCTTAAACCACCGAGCTTGGCCCAAACTGACCCACCTCTATTACCACATGCTAAGTTTACCTTGTGTACTTTGAGATAACAAAACAGGCCTGCCGGACCTGTCCCAACCCTTGTGGGCGGAGAAACGAGTAGGTCGGGCACGGGCCTATTAAATGTTGGCATGGCCCCGCTTTTGAAGGGCCATGGGACAATCATTCACCTAGAATCATTTATATATATATATATATATATATATATATATATATATATATATATATATATATATATATATATATATATATATATAATCTGCCTCTCTGGCCATCCAGCTCTCCTTGGCCCCTTGGGCCAAAACAGTTGGGACGTTCAGCTCGGTTCTGAAAATGAGCCATTAATTTATTTAGGGCTTGGTCAGGCCGGCCTCCCGGTCCAGGCCCATCTTTGACATCTCTCAGCTACCTAGACATGAACACTTCTATGGGTCCCTCGGAGCTTGTCCAGCATCCTAAATCCGGATATGAATCTGAATGCTCCAAACCCAACCGTCCACAAGGTCATTCAGACAAAGTTCACACGGCCACAACCCTAACACACTCTCTCTCTCTCATGGGGACGTCAGGGCACGTGCTAAAGCTGGCGCTGAGTTGCCGGAAGATATCGGCCGTTGTCTTCCGGAACGGCAGCGACTCCATCATCGCCATGGCTGACTCAATGGAGGCCGAGTTCCTGCCGGAGTACCGGGCGAAGCTGAATCGGGTGCCCCGCTGCAAGAGCTTCTGGGACGCCGGCATCGCCGCAAAGGTTGGCCACAACCTTGCTCTCAGGCTTTCCGGCGTCAGCGTCCCCAATGTTGAAATCGACGCCAACGAAGAGGCCTCGTGGCCTTCGCACTACCGCCGGGTCATCATCCCCTTCTTCGAATCCATGCAGAAACACGGAATCCACATCGAGGGATTGCGATCTTGGCCGCCAGACTCTACAGCGATGTAAAGAGGACAAATGATTCTGTAACCGGAGCGGAATTAGGGTTTGATTGGCTGTTATCTGTTCTTGTTATTGGAAGGTGTAGGTCCTTTTTCTTCAGCCTGTTCCTAATTTGGGGATTTTTAAAATGCAACGATGTATATCGGATAGGTTCATGAAAACGTGAAATCTTCACGAATTTGTGTATAATAAAGTTCTATGTACTCCTTATCTTTGATTGTAGCAACACATTTTTATTCAGGTCACCTGGCTAGGGATGGCAACGCGTCCGGTCCGGTATACCCGTACCTGGCCTCGACCCCAAGCTTAATGGGGTGGGTATGGGTTCGCATTTCTCCAATGGGTCATTCATATATATATATGCATAGTGTATTGTTGTACTTTTTGTATCGCATTTAATGTATAAAGATGAACTATATTTTTTCATTTCAAATCTTGATGATTGATAGTTTGATTGAATGATATAGATGTTTGAAGGGATTTAATCTTATATTTAATTGAGCATAATACATATATATAAAGAGAATAATAGGATTTTGTCAATGGTTTAATTTGATTATTGTTTTTAGTGGTATAAGTGTAATAAAAATATTTTTAAATACTCTTATAATCTTTAAAAGTACACAAAAAGTAATGCCATATTTTCATATTCTACCGATTTCGTGATGTTTAAAAATATAAATATTATTAGTAAATAAAATGCTTTTCCATTTTTGTTTTTTAGGATGGATGATAACAACATTACACTACATGTGCATCACGGGGGTATATAAAATTTAATGTTAAGAGTTATTATACATGGAGGGCGCGTGTACATCATAAATATGTTTGATCATGACCTTTTATCTTAAGTTATGACAATGTAATAAGTGTAAAAGTTCTCTTACCTGGGGCTAAATTTATGGATTGATTTTTCAAGTTGATGGAGATGAAATCATATTAATCCTAATAAACTTAATTAGTGTTAAGTTCAACATGTAATTGTCCTGAATCCCTACTGTATGTAAAGAATATCATATGCCTTGGTGTTAACATAGAAAAATTGAAAAGTAGCTTGGGAGATGGATAACGATGTAAATGTAGTTGGGAATGAGTATATTTGTTAATGAAGTTGATAGTACTATTGGCATCTCAAATATAAAAAGTGATGAAAATAGTAATGACAATATTAGTTCTTGTGAGTCTAGCCGATACACTTTTCATGATAATGATTTCAAAAATCATACAGGAGATTTGGGGAGTACTAAGCAGATGCAAAAGAGGAAGAGGTATGATTACAAAGAGTATGACGATTATTTGAAATTGGGAATGACTTTCACTAATCATTCAGAAGATAAGGGAGTAAACAAATATGTTGTTTTAAAAGGAGTGGGTCCTAAAGTATTAAAGAGTGACAAATCGAGGATAAAATATTGTTGTCAATGAGGGTACCATTTTGTTCCCTTTGCTAATAAAGACGAACACAATCGTTGCTTAGTACTTAAGAGACTAAACTTAGAACACAGTTGTTAATAGGGATTGTCACAATCCTAAGGCTAGAACAAATTTTCTTGCTTCTTATTTCAAATACAAGGTACAAAGAAATCATGAAACTAAAGTAAAGGATATTGAGAAAAATGTTGTTTCTTATTATTATTAAGTACAAAAGGACAAAGAGTCTTATTATGCAAAAGTTACAAGGAATAATTTAAAGTGATTAAGACCTGCCGAAGAACTACGAAATAGCAATCCCGAAAGTTCAATTAAAGTGGATTTGTGTAAGGAGAAACTAAGGAAAGCAAAAATTGCGTTCCGTAAAATTTTATTTGTATTAAAACAATGAAATTAGTTTATTGGGCTTGATGATTGTTTTGTAAAGGGAGTGTATTTTTAGCTGCAACTCGTCAAGATGTATGGGATCAATTATATCCAACATCATAGGCAATTAGTTATTGGTAAAGAAGATGAGTCAAACTCAGTGTGGTTTTTTCAAGAGCTTAAAAATGCAGTTGAGCTTGGTATAGGAGATAAAGTTATATTTATAAGTGATATGCAAAAGTATAATAATATTAGTATGTATATTTGTTTTTTTTATTTTCAAACACTATTGAATTTTAGCTTTCCTATCTAACGGAATTTAAGGAAAACTTTGGATTAGTATCCTATGGTTTGTATTTCACTTTCTACTACTTAGACCTAAGTTTCAAAAACTTATCGTCTTAGGAATTATATATCTGATGTTAGTGTTGATAACACGGCACATTTAACTTAGCACCGACGTGGCATTGATTCAATGTTCATGTAGGGGTTATGTTAGTATAATACTAAATCTTCACTTTAGTATCTTATATCATAAAAATCACTTTAGTACCTTATAGTATATTAAAATAGATTTAGTACAAAATTATTAATAAAAAGTAATAACTAAATAAATATTAAATATTTGAAAATGAATTAATATTTAAAATTTAAATTATGTTTATTAATATATACTATAATAAAGAAAGCTTCATTAAAATGTTCAAAACATACATTTAAAATTAATTTATAATAATAACCTTACTTTAGATATTAATTACTAAATAAATTTGATTCTATTTAAACATTTAATTGTTAATTTCAATATTAATTTACATTAATAACATTAGTTTAGAAATAAGCCAAACAAAGTTAGAAAGCATGAAAAATGATATGCTACATTAGTTTACATTAATATATTTAAATTAATTTATGTTATTAATTTTTTTTTTTCATGCTATTACATTATAATTATCACATATTTATTTTTATAAACTTAATTTTTATATAATTAACATCAACTTAATTTTGATGCCTATCAAATTTATAGTCTTTAACATAAACTCAATCAACTTAAATAGTAATTTTATGCCCATATCAATAACATGAAAATTATTTTTTTATAGCATAAATTATTTTTCAATATGTTAATGTAAATTAATGTAGCATGTCATTTTTCATGTTTTCTAATTTTGGTTGGTTTATTGCTAAAAGTTAATATTCAAATTAACAATTAAATGTTTAAAACAATTAATTTTATTTTGTAATTAATATCTAAAGCAAAGTTATTATAACAAATTAATTTTAAAAGTATGTTTTGAACATTTTTATGACACTTTCTTTACTGTAACATGCATTAATAAACTTAATTTAAGTATTAAATATAATTCACTTGTAAATATCTAATATTTTATTTAAATATAATTTATATGAATATTTTGTACTAAAATTTATTTTAAGATACTACAGGGTATTAAGGTGATTTCTATTATACTATAGGATACTAAACTAAATTAGTTTCACACTAACATCAGTGCTACATCAACACTTAGTGAGTGTCACATCAAAACTGACCTCAGTGCCGCATCAGTACTAATATCATATATATGCACCATGCCAACATCACATCAACATTTTTCATCAACCATGAAAGACTTCACGCTAACAACATTAATGAAAGGGTACTAAAGTAATGACATTTTAAACTTAGGTTATTTAAGTTTTAGAAAGTAAAATACAGGGTATCAAAGTAAATTTTTGGTAAACCACATGGTATTAATCTAAAGTTCTCCTAGAATTTAATTTTGATTCTAGAGTTTGCTTCAGGCTATGCATGATGAACTACCAAAAGCGGAGCATCCATGGTGTGCAAAACACATACTAACAAACTGGCAAAAGAAATGAAAGGGAGGAGATTTGGAGAAAAAGTTTCGAATTTGTGGATGGTGCTCATGCGAAGAGGAATTCAGGGACAACCTAAAACAATTGGGTGATATAAGTTGGAAAGCAGTTGAAGATCTTCTAACATATCCACCTCAAACTTGGTCTAGAGCATATTTTAGTTCAAGATGCAAGTCTAACTCCGTTGATAACAATATCTGAAATAGCTTTAATTCTTCGATATTAGATGCTAGAGGCAAATCTATGGTGATGAATAGGCTAGTTAAATTAGAGAATAAACATGGATAATGAAAAGTTAATGGAGTCCTACTAGCATGATACCTTTCAAGACTATAAAGAGATTGCAATTGCATGCAGAGCTGACTTTAATGGAGATGACAGGTATAAAACCCTGGAAGGAGATGATAGACACACAGTAAGTTTCAGCATGCAATAAAGCAGATATAGAAGATGAGAGGTGATTGGAATCCCATGCCCCAGTGGTACACATATCTTACACCACACCAAACAAGAGCCAAGCAAATATATTTCTCGCTCTTTTTCACAAAGAAACTTATGCAAGTTTTGACCTGTAAGCAAGCAAAAGTTTTGGGATGAGAGATTTGAAGTTGAACTTCCATCTGTACTTTAGCTTGTTGGGAGACCCAAAAAGAAAAGTGCAACGAGCAAAGAAGAGAACATAACAAATAAATGCAATGCACAAAAATTATCAAAGAAGTTCGATCTCCAGATGCAACAATTGTAAGGAAAAACGTCATAATAAAGTTTCCTGAAAAAGGTATATTTGATTGACTTATTTGAGTTGTTATAATGTTCATTTTCTCCATATTTACTAACCCGATTTAAGTGTTGTGTTGTTTATATAGAGGTCCACTATTTCAATATAAGACATGCATCTCAAATTGGTGATATAAGTTAAGGCTTGACTTGTCAACCAAATTCTCACAAATTTAAGTAACATCTCAAAGTTGCCAACACCCAAAATTTTTCAGAGGGAACTCATGTGATGCCAACAATTTTATTCCTTCCAACCTGAGCAACTCAACTAGTATTGTTAAATCAAAGAGCTTATTAGAAGTATCAATCTAACTTTTTTCATGTCAATCTTCAAAATGGAGAAACAATCAAACAAGTCAATGAAAGGAATGAAGAAGTTGATCTGATTTAACATCATGGTCCTCGGACCAAGTTCCCAGTTCCAAGTGAGAAGGAACTCAAGATTGAGAACGTAAAGAATTGCAACAATATTACAAGACTCAGAAAAATCACATTCAGTGCAGATAGATCAATTGTACTAACCCTAGTAACTTTAAGCTTTGAAACTTACTTGGAAGGGAGAAAGGTGTAAAATAGTTTTATTAGTGTAAACACCCAAAATTTTCATAGAAAAAATATGTTCTTAAAAATGATTTTAAAAGGCTAATTTCAAGGCACATAGGGTGAGACCCAGAGTCTTAGATTTTATAAAAATTAACGCTCACATGAAGAGAAGAAAAAAGGAAGAATTTTGAAGGCTTCTTGATCTAGATGATAAAGTAGGGTTCACCAAAATTTATTCCATGAAGTGGGTCTACCATGACTGGTATTCTTTCCCTCCTTAGGTGTTTCTAGCCATAAATAAACTTTATTTAAAATTCCTAGGTTAGTTACATCTGTTTTTGTCTAGAAAAGCCCTATCAAACCAAAATAAAAAATTTGCTTTTATTTGTTCATGGGATTTTATTAAAAGAAAATTAATTTATATTGAATATTTAATATAGGTTGGTTTGCATGTTTATTATGCATAAGAATTTTATATCTTACATGTATAGATAAGATTATGGACATCCAAGGCACCAAATGAGGTTCTATTTGCATAAATGATGATTTCAATGTATATGTATAGAGAATAATTTTTCATAAAAACTTTATATTTTAGGCAATATTGGATACATGAAATGTATAGGAGAAGCTAAAATTTATGGAAGACATTTGTCATGCTATCCTTTTGCTCTTATGACCACTATTTTTTATTTTCAAAAACAAGGCAAAAAGAGTCTTTATTTGAAAAGCTTATTATATATCTATGTACATAGCTTAAGCTTTGATTTAATTAAGCTTAAGTCTCATTTGAACCTAGCCTAGGTAGCCCAAGTGTATCAAACCAACATTTGTTATAGTTGACCCATGCTGTGATGCTGAAAATTCATTTTCAGTCAAATTACATAGTCAAACATTATATTAAAAATTTAATTGAGTCAAACCAAGTCTACCTTAGCCATCACTCAGCTTACCTTATTGGAATCAGCTCCACATCAAGCTACATTGGATTGTTCCACTTTGATGCTTCAAGGGCAACAATTATCAAGCTTCATCAAGGCTTCAAGATGAGACATATTCAAATTGGAATGAGGCCATCCTAAGAAGTCATCCATGCATTGTCAAGCCTCGAACCAAGTTGAGCCACTCAAGGAGCCCCCAAGCCATATGAAAATCAGCCATGTCATCTAGTCATCAAGCCAAAAATGAATCCACCTAGACACATATGGTTTTAAGATCAAAGGGGAGATTATTTCAAATCCTTAAAGTCCTTATCTTTCTGAAATTAGAGATTTTGCAGGAATCAAAATCTTATTGTTTCTTGTCTCTAAAGGGGTTAGATCCCCTCTATAAATAGGCCCCTTAGCCTCTTATTGTATTGATCTCTCTTTCATTCAAAGCAAGGCAACAATACTAGGCGAAAGAGCATCTCTTTCCTCAATTCCCTTCTCTCTTCTTGCCTATATGATGTGTGCATGTTGCCTAAGAGAGATTCATCATCAAATGTGTGTGTTGTCCAAGACAAGTTCATAAAGAAAAGTCATCCAGCTCCTTCACCATCTAGCCAAGGTCATGAAGATCCAAAGTTGCTCTAAGAATGTGAGAAATCAATCAAAAGGGAGGATTCACTACTTTTAAAAGCCTTTCATATATCATTTCCTTTTCTTTGGTTAGTATAATTAGTTCCTTTCGATTTTATTTACCTTAGTTTCAAATTCTTGTAACCTTAGATCTTAATTTTATTAGACACCATCACCCATTTAGTTTTTTAACTCACTTAACTGATCACCGTAGCCGAGCGTGTCCCTCTAAGTCCTAGTTGACTCCCAACAGACTGCATACCCACTTCACATTTTCTTTAGAGTTAATCATATTAGGCATTCATTAATTCATACATACTATTCTTTTCCATAAATATTTGTTACTTTAAATCCATATTTCTTAGTCATCATTAATTAACTTATTATATATTAGGGTTCTTAAAAGATTTTGATTTTCTTACAAATCTATTTTTTGATTTATCCATCATTAGGTCATCATAAACATACATAGCATCCATCGATTACCCTATCTAACTCTTTTGCATTATTGTCATACCATAGTAGCATTTATTATTCATAGCATACATATTCATATCAACCACATCAAGTCCCTTTAATCCATACATCTTGATTGCCATTAATTAAATTCTAAGCATCCATTAAATCCCTTAGTCCTAGCATTGATCCCTCTTGAATCATCTTGCATCTTTATTCTTTTGTTTTGTTCTTATGTAGATAGTTTAATTCTTGGTGAGGTTAGAATTATTTTACAAATTAGATTTAATTTGTGCAAGTTAAAGATCCTATTCTTGCATCTCCTTGCATATGTTTTTTTTAAATTTCATGCACATTTGATTTTATAAAATATTTAAAATTCATGCATATGTGGATCTCTGTAAATCATGATTTTCTGCAACTTAAGATCTAGGCAAATAAGGATTTTCTGCATCTTAATACTTTTGTAATTAGTTACATATTCTATTTATTGTATAATTGTTAATTAGGGCATTATTTTCTTAGGGTTGATTCTAGTCATATCCATATTAAGTCTCACATCCCATTTAGAATCCATATCCATTTAGAGATTCATATCCATTTTCGATTCATATCTATTTAGAGTCCCAAATCCAGCTAGAACCAAAACAAACAGGAACAACAAAACCTTTTATGCTCACATTTCAATTCAACTATCCAGGTATTTTTCTTTTTTATTAACTAGAAATTTTGTAGCACAAGAACCGATACTTGACTATTGATTATTAAAAGAACTTGATTTGGGCTCACAACACATAAAAGGAAAACAAATAAGAGGTGAGTCACTATTGACTTAGTTTTTATTCACTTTAAATAAATTAAGAAAATTGGATATAAGTTGAGGGCTTGACATAACCTAAAATTTATATACGTTTAGTAACAAAATGTAATTAATGCTTTAGCAAGATACTCAGTATTGTTTTTCTACTTTAAACATAGGAATGTAATTGATGAATATTTCGGTTGTATATTTGGACAGATCAATATGCAATATTTTGTACGGATGTAATTGCTTTATTATTGTAGCATATCTTTTTGTGTTTGCTAATTGCTCAACTTGAATGCTCTCTCTCAGCGTTTGATAAGTGCCGTCTTTTCTCTTCACTTACATGCTAACTCAAAGTATGTAGAGTGAAACAGAGATTTTCCATCATGTTTTCTATCAACCTATAAATCCTGCGAAACATACAAGGGAAAAGTTCTGCAGTTGGATCGTGCATATCCAAACACAAGAATCAGCAATTTGGCAATTGTTGTCTACCTATCCAAATGCATGGGCATAAATGAGCTTGCCTCGTGATCTCTTCCTCCACATAATCTCTTTGATAGTTGACCATGACAACTACCATTGTAAGCAAATTAAGCGGCTTCTTATTATAATTTTGGCACACTCCGCTAAATTTGCTTCATTTGATTTGCTTATGAAGGACCCTTAGCATAAGTAATCTAGCATATTTTTCTAAAGCTTTTCTTTTATCAAGGTTTTTTGGTGGATTATAATCTCTCTCTCTCTCGCTCCATGTGTGTGCGTATATGTCTCTATGTGTCTATTTGCCTATACGTGTTTGCACAAAGAAAAAAGAGCATGGTGGTGGTGGTGAATAGAGCTAGGTGTTGGGTTCCTCCTCATAAGGAGGAGGTGGACCCACCTCATTAATGAGGTGAGAGAGAAAAAAAAGTAGAAAGAGACAGGGTTGTGATGGCATTACTTGTAATTTTGCCATGTTTCATGGCCATTTGGGATTTTTTGTAAGAAGACAACCATTTTTGTAGGATCATTAAGGGAGTTTTGAGATTTATTTTAAACTCTTTTGAGTTGTTCATTGTGTATTTCTCTGGTCTATTTGGCTACTTGATTGTGGGTTGGTTGTCTCTTACTTCTCAACATATTTTATCTTTTCATAGTAAGTGTGTTGATATTATTGTATTTGAAGATATTTCAATGTACTCATCTATTTTATATATTAAAAAAAAATTGGTCTAGGCCCCATGATTTTTACCTCTCACATTGAGAGGGATGTAAAACATATGATATTTCATGTTTATTTAATTATATATATATATATATATATATATATATATATATATATATATATATATATATATATATTCAGAGATCATGTATATCTTTTGTTTGGGATCATTTATCAAATTTGGATACGAGAAAAGAGTTTTCAAGCTTCTCCGGGGTATCTTTTGGCTTCTTTACCCATCACTATCACTAGGAACTCCTTTCCATTCTCTTTGTTAGTTTCACAGGCCTCATTGAGCAAGTTGGAAAGTCTATGAACTTGTCTACTTCATAAGTATTCAAAGTACATCTCACATTTCAGGAGTAACCAGAGTTGAACATTGAGAAAACAATGATCAACTCATCCCATAAATGCAACTGATTCTGACTTTTGAAAAGTAGAACGAACAGCTTAACGAAACAACTTTGTTTGGGAGTAGTCATATTTCTTTCTTGATTGCTCTTATGTTTAACTGTGGTCTTTTCTGCTCAAGAGCTGATATAAGGAGCTCTTATGTTTGTAGTTATGAAATGCTCTAGGATACGGAAAGGAAACAAACACATCAATTGTTTTCTCCTTTTAGTGATGCTCAATCTATGTGATTCTTTTTTCTCAACTTTCTGGTTTTTCAATGATCATTCTTCCTTGCCCGTATTGTAGGACATTGGACTGCCTATGGAGATCAGAATTTAATTGATGAGAAACTGAGCTGCCCGATATGTCTGTTTCTGGCATTTGATTGAAGCACGTATGATAATTTTTCTGAGAAAGAACGATGAAATCAATTGCAGAGATTGAGAGAACTGTATCAAGTTTACATCTTAGTATCCCTCTCTTTAAACATAAAGATTATTCCATATACACATGCACCCCTCTCGAAGTGCTTTCTGTTAATGTAGGTATTTTTTAAGGCCTACCGCCAAGTTGACCTATAAATATATCCAAGTATGCCGCATCTCTTCGGAACCTGAAGTGTGCATTCCCTCCACTGCCACTTGATGTTATGGGTATTTGTTGAAGATGGATGGGGCGTAATGTGGGAGAGAGAGACTGATGGTTGGTGAAAGGTGTACGACAGGGGAGAGAGAGAGAGGGAGAGAATTCATTTTCTTGGAGAAGATGAAACAAGTATCATAGAATTAGGGGTATTTTAGTCCAAAATGTATAAATATCAATTAAACCTAACTTAAGGGTAAATATGGCTGTGGGGTAACATTAAGAGAATAATTGAGCCACTTTTAACGTTAGAGATAAATATACTCACAGGTTCAATCAAAGCTTAGATGCAAATTTGTAGTTTTTCTATTTTTCTATAATTTTTTAATATGCATCATTCGATGAAATAGATGAGAGATGATGTTCTAGATTGTCAAAAAGAGTCTAGTATGAATGTGAGTTGATCTCTCCCTCTCTCTTTCTCTTCCTATATACAGAGAGTGCATATAGTTCATGCTCAAATATATTTTATCATCTCAATGGTTTGATCAAAAGGTATGAATAAATACAAGGCAAAAAGTACATTATACATTTTGCTTTTTCTTTTTAATTCAATTATTCATATTTTTGCGTAGGCATTTGAGTTTTTTAAGGACATCGTAAGTAAATAAGATAAGTATATTGAAATTTATATAATATAAGTATGTATGTACGTTTATGTATATACACATGTACCATGTGTTTGTGAAACTCATGTTGATCGTGCTAGTTCGTTGTCAAATGGGTACCTACTCATTCATCACATGAACCTATTGCAGTCAATTCTGTCAAATAGAAGTTTGATATGCTTTTCCATTGATGGATGGTGATTTTTTCTCTACGTTTATTTGATTCCAACTTCCAAGTTTCAGTTTGGCAATTAAATAGCAGTAACCTATTATGGTGATAATGTTGGTTTTATAGGCCATTAGAAACAGAAGGATTGTGAAAAGAAGATAAGAAACATTATACTTTATGTAAATCTCACTACTCAAAAATGTATTTTCAAAGATAGATAGAGAGATCCATATATGTACATGTTTTCTACTTGATGCCAGTTGCATTTATAGAAAAACTCGCATCTTTTCATTGTATAAGATCTGACTTGGTCCAAGGAAACTCATATTGATGTCTGTATAGCTTTTGACAATCAAAATGGCTATGCATAATTCTTAACAGTAGAAACTCTTTACTAGTGGGTGACTTTAATGAAGTTCAAGTTGTAGGCTTATGTTTCCAAATTAAGTCTTTCTTGTAACCGTTTGGCTTTTGTTTCAAGGTTACCTTAGCTGATCCAATATTTCTTGCACATTGCGATAAAAATAAAAGTTTGAACTATTATGAATCGCATAAGCTTCATGCTTTGAAGCATCAAATTGTAAATAATAAATTGTTTTAAATGTAAGCAGCTGAGCAATATTTTCTATTTAATTTGTAAAGGGTACTGTTATAAGCATTGCTATATTTCCAAACAATATGTTGCAACAACTCGTTGTTAGACTTAATAGTTTAATTAAATGTTGTTGGGCCCAATTAGGCTCATGTAACATTTATTCACTTTAGTTCATGATAAGTACCCCTAAAAGATTAGTTGATAAATCTTTAATAAACATAAAAATCCAAAGTGTTAAAGTTATGTGTATATGAGAGACTTGTTTATATGAATGTTATTGAGTATTTTTTAGTCCCATATTGCTTGGGAGAAGAATCCCACATGTCCTTTTATATATGTGGTAGTTCTTGAACTAAAGTTCAAAGGGCATGAATAGGGCATGGATGACCATACACGCTTACACCCACACTAGCTTGACCGGGCTTGGGTCTCAAGATTTGTCTTTAGTCTTTGGTTTCTTTTTGCATAAAAAAGTTTGACATAACAATTAAATGACCCTCTCACAAAAATACGTTGAATTGGATTGTAGAGCACATCCGAGGAGGTAAGACTTGTCTGTTTTTATTATAAAACCAAGATTAAGGTTCGTAATTTGCAATTAGTGAAAACCGTGGTTGCTCCTCCCTCTCTCTCTCTCTCTCTCTCTCTCTCTTGTTTCTATACTTTTGTTGTGATTGTATTTTGCTCTTCGATTGACTGGCAATTGAGGCGTGGTTGAAGATGACTTAAGTTGGAGAAAGGTGATGATACTTGTGCATACCTTGATAGGGGATGTTGGTTTCTCTAAAGCAAATCCATGAGGATGGTTCGATCTGATAAGTGACTTACTCATTTTGTTTTGTTTATTTGGTCCTATTGCACTATTTGCTTATGACTTCTTCTAGATCAATGGTTTTTGTTGATGTGAGAATGCCGGGGGTTCTTTTAGCCTTCAAAGGCAGTTTCCACCAATAAAAAATCACAAAGTTGCGTTGGATGAGAAATCAATAGTAAAAGTTTCTTTGTGGAAGACAGATCAGAATAACAGAGAAGATGATGACGACATGTTACTTCTTCTTTTGCTTATTTAGTACACGGAAAAGAACCTTTGTTTCGCTCTGACAGCGGAGCCAGAGAATGAACAGATAAAGCAGAAGCTTTCATGGGCTCAAATGCAGCGTGAAGCAAATAGCCTACAGTACCATCGACAATATGAGCTGAACACAAATCCATTCATGCATGTTGATCTACCACATATGCAGTGCGACTCTGACTCCGTTTGAGGACCCTTCTTCTCTTATGCCCACTCTCAGTTCACACGGTTCTCAATGCAAAAAGAAGCAGGAATACAATATGAATCAAGGTACCAGGGAAAGCATTAGAGGGAGGGAACAGGCCCAGCCAGTTTTAGCAAGATAAGGTAACTTGCCACATCCAATCTAGCAGATTTCAACAAGTGGATGTAGCACAAGCCCAACCAATTTTAGTAAGTCTTCAACAAGGTAACTTACCATATTGCATTGGGTAAGTTGACTTTCAAGGAGCAGCATCAAAGAGGCAGTTTATCATCTATAAAAGGCCCCTTGAGGTGGGTTGCAAAGGCATCATCCATTGAATTCAATCAACCCACAGCATCCAAGATCGAGCAGTATCTCACGATTCTAGGAGAGAGTCCAGCCAACAAGAGGGAGAGAAAGAGAGGGAGAGAGAGAGAGGGAGATGAAGAGAGAAAGAATAAAGGAGAAGGAGGTTCGCCGACCACCCTCCTATTCTTCCGCTATAGGTCCTTTCTTTCCTTATCTCTTAATTATTATCTGCTCCTCTTTTATTAAAGTCTATCATGTTTGTGTTTCCCACAATAGAGGTTGGATAATCATCTCATAAGTTTGTCTTCAGTGAGCCAAATATCTTGAAATTAGTCTCATTGGAAATCTGACATCCATAGCTTTTCAACAAGACAAAATGCATAAAAATCGGAGCTTTTGCACTGTAATACAAAAGTTTCTTTAGACCTCTGTATTTCTGTAACAGATTGGTTCTGAATACCCAAGCAGAGGTATTTCTTAGATTTAATTCTATAAAATCACAGTAAACAAAAATAAAATAAAAATAGTTTCAGGATCTTCACATTTTGCTTTACATAGTGTAAAATGTTTATGAATTTTGGAGATCCTGAAGCTATTTAAAAAAATATGAAAATAAGCTCTGAAAACATAACCAGTTTCTATTTTTCAGAACTTGAAAAGTTTTTCTTCCTTAGATCAAGTGCACATTTTGGTTGATTCAAATTGTCTCTAAAGTGAATTTTGGAAATACACACCTTGTTCAAATCAATCCTCAAAGCATCTAGGCTGACCCTTGAGTGTCGATTCAAGAAAGCTAAGATGAAAAGATCTCGCTTCCCTAGTATAGCTATACGAAGTGAGAAAATACAACTTTGCTAGTTTAAGTAAAACTAGCTGGCACGCTTGCGCACGACGTAGTGTGTGAAGGATTATTTCAAGTCTGTACATAGACTTTGGAGTAAAATTTCCACATCTACACTCATTCGTACTACAAGTTAGGCCCTCGAGTTGTGGATGGTTCTAGGATATTTTGGCACTCTCTATAAATGTCAAACATTAACACTCACTAGTATCTCATTTGAGGAGTAGCTTTTGTGGCTTGTCATCATTTATCGGCAAGAAAATCCTTATCTTGGTTAGTAGCTAGTTTATAAGTGATCATGGTAAGCAAAGTTTTTGCCATATGGTGAAACAACACCATTTGAAGATCCCTAAATTGCCTCTATAACCAATCATTAATTGATAGTCAAAGGTGTTCAACAACAATATCTTCATTAAATTATAACTGATATGGTCACTTTTTGCTCGTGTGGAACATGTCCCATTGGATCGTTTGAAATTGGCAGTCAAGTGCTATGCATTGGGGCAGATGTCGAATGGTCAATGTATGTGCTAGATGAGGCCATGGAATAAACTCAATGGAATTGGTCTACATAAACTAGGCAACTCCACGAATAAACGTGTATGTCCCATTGGGCATGCGAGAGATGTGTAGACGTCTAAAGTGATAGCCCCACACGAGTGACAAAGTATGGTAAACTCGAGTAGAATACTAAAAGATGAAAGGCATGCTAGAGTACTCTAACCCTCGTTCTCAAGGGAGAAAGATTGGATAAGGTATCAGGCAATGAGATGGGTCCCCGAGAATCTTATTGTGTGTATCTCGGTTGTCGATGAGATTGCATAGCACTCGATCTACTTAGGAAGACAAAATGACTACTTTATGTCTACTCCTAGGAAAAGTAAAAGAAGAAAGAAATTGTGATATATCATTGATTTCTCTGTGCTATATTTATAGACTTTCACCGAAATGACATATATCGTATTTAGCTTTTTCGACATGATTTCTAATAACTTCCCACTTCTTTATCCATGCCACTTTTCTCGCAACCATGCCGATTGAGTATGTCAACTGGTCCATGATCCATAAAATCAGCTCATGATAATAGGCATATCTTACACGCTCGAAGTCATAACCCTATACTAAGGAACTATGAATAATGTCATCACAAGAAAACTGAGCCAAACGAATCGTATGCATTTTTGTCGCCCTCAGCCCATGCCCTTAATGAGAAATCAACACATGCATGTATGATCAATTCGCCGATTTATCGATTAAAAAGCAACGCATGCATGGATTAAGATGCGTACGTTCGAGCTGATGGCAAGATTTTAGTTCAAACACTGTCAAAGAGACTTTAATTTGCCAAACGATACATAAGCTGGTAATTTTGGCAAATCATCCCCAAAGAAAGAATATCATCAGTTCCTTTATCCCTTTAGTGAGTTATATTATAACTTTCGGTTGATAGGAATTGATATGGATAACGTTGACCTACGAGTAAAGTCATCCAGGAAAACTTCAAGAGCCCACAAAATGGAACATAGATAACGTAGCTTACTTGAAAATACATAGGTCGACATGTAATCTAAAAAGAGCGACATGTGTACTACAGATTCTCTCTCTCTATATATATATATTCGACAAAGGAATAAGAAGAAAAGTCGTTTTGCTTGATAGCCGAAATCCTTAGAAACCCAATATACTTGATTATTTTGTGCATTCACGGTTGAAAACCACAACTTATGCAGGTGGGACATACAAGCTAGAACTGTCCACCACGCTTTCGGGACCTGGTCCATACAAACTGTAGTTGGTCAATATGCATGCCCTTAAGCTCAAAAGTGAGCCAAATATCACGAAACTCGAAACTAAACAACAACAACAACAACTAAGCCTTTTCCTATACTAGACGGGGTCGGCTACATGGATTCTTTGTTTCTACAGATCCCTATCTTGTGCCATGTTAGCAGTTAACTCCCAATAAGCTAGATTGTTCTTTATTGTTTCTTTCCAACACTTTTGTGGTCGTCCTCTACCTCTTTTAATACTTTCCAAATTTAGTTTTTCTAACCTTCTTAAAGGTTCTTCTTTTGATCTTCTTTCTATATGTCCAAACCATCTTAAACGATGTTCTCTCATTTTATCCTCTATTGGTGCCACTCCTACTTTGTTTCTAATAATCTCATTATGTATACGGTCTTTTCTTGTATGACCACTCATCCATCTCAACATCTTCATTTTTGTCACAAACATCTTTTGTACATGTTAATGATTAACTGACCAATACTCACAACCATAAAACATGGCAGGCCTAATTGTTGCTCTATAATATTTACCTTTTAATTTTAATGGTATCTTCTTATCACAAAGAATACCCGGTGCTCCTCTCCATTTTAACCAACCAGCATTAATTCTATGTGTAACATCTCCATCAATTCTTCCATCACTATGAAAAATTGACCCTAGGTATTTAAAACTTTCCTTATGAGGAATGCAATATGTGTCAATTTTAATTTCTATGTCCTCTGAAGTAATCAAATGATCAAACTTACATTCCATATATTTTGTCTTTGTTCTACTAAGTGGGAGGCCTCTGCTTTCTAATGTTTCTCTCTATAGTTCTAATTTTCTATTAACTTTTTCCTTAGACTCTTCCACTAATACAATGTCATCGGCAAATAACATACACCAAGGTACTTCATCTTGAATATGTTTTGTTAACTCATCCATCACCATTATAAATAAGTATGGACTTAAAGTTGATCCTTGATGTAACCCAATATTAACTTCAAAGAAGTTTGTCGTTCCTTCATGAGTCCTCACACATGTTTTTGCACCATCATACATGTCTCTTATAAGGTTAATATATGTCAATGGGATACCTCTTTTTTCTAAAGTTCTCCAAAGAACCTCCCTCGGTACCCTATCATAAGCTTTTTCTAGATGAATAAATATCATGTGAAGATCTTTCTTTTTTGCTCTAAAATGTTCCATAAGATGTCTCAAAAGGTGAATCGCTTCAATAGTAGATCTGCCTGGCATGAACCCAAATTGGTTCTCTATTGTACTTGATACTTGTCTTAACCTACGTTCGTTAATTCTTTCCCATAATTTCATAGTATGACTCATTAACTTGATACCTCGATAATTCACACAATTTTGAATGTCTCCCTTGTTCTTAAATATGGGTATAAGTATACTTGCTCTCCATTCCTCGGGCATCTTTTGGTTTTTCTATATTTCATTAAATAGTCTTGTGAGCCAAGCGATTCCTATTTCTCCTAGTATTTTCCAAACTTCTATAGGAATATTATCAGGTCCTACCGATTTACCACCCTTCATATGTTTAAGAGCCTCTTTGACTTCATTCTTTTGAATACGTCGGTAGAAATTATGGTTTATATACTTTTCTGACTTGGCTAAATCTCCTAAACTAATATTAACATCTTTATTTTCATTAAAAAGATTATAAAAATAGTTTTTCCATCTATTTCTTATATCATCATTTGCTACTATAATTTTTTCATCCTCGTCTTTTATGCATCTAACAGAATTAAGATCTTTAGTTTTCTTATCTCTAGCCCTAGCTATCCTAAAAATATCTCTTTCACCCTCTTTTGAGTTGAGTTTTTTATATAAGTCCTCCCAAATCTTAGCTTTTGCTTCACTAACGGCCTTTTTCGCTTCCTTCTTTATTTTCTTATAAGCTTCTAAAGTTTCACTAGTTTTCTTGGCATAATGTAATTTGTAGCATGCCCTCTTTGCCTTGATTTTATTTTGTACTACTTCACTCCACCACCAAGCTTCTTTTTGTGTCGGTACACCTCCCTTAGATACCCCTAACACATCTTTCGCCACTTTTCTAATATGTATAGCCATATTGTTCCACATATCACAGGGTGCGCCAATATAATTCCAAACATCTCCTTGAAGGACTTTTTGTTTAAATATATCTTCTTTCTTGCTTTTGAGGTTCCACCATTTAGTCCGAATCGCTCGATGCACTCTTTTCTTCTTTGTCTATTTTTTTATTTGTAAATCCATAACTAAAAGTCGATGTTGGGTGGTTAAGCTTTCTCCTGGAATTACCTTACAATCTTTACAACACGCTCTATCTTTTTTTCTACAAATAAAATAATCAATTTGTGTTTGTGACAAGCCACTCTTATAAGTAATTAAATGTTCATCTCATTTTTTGAAGATTGTATTGACTATAAAGAGATCAAATGCCATAGCAAAATTTAAAATCTCCCTACCTTCCTCATTTATATCCCCAAAACCAAAGTTTCCATGAATCCCTTGATATCCTAATGCCTCTTTACTGACATGTCCATTTAAATCTCCTCCTAAACAAATCATCTCCTTTTGTGAAATCTTTTGAAACACCTTATCTAACTCTTCCCAAAAAATTATCTTTATACTATCTTCTAGTCCTACTTGGGGTGCATAAGCACAAACTATATTCAAAACCTCTGCTCCTAACACTAATTTCAACTTTATGATTCGGTCACCATATCGTTGTATGTCTACTACACTCTCCTTTAAATCTTTATTTATGATAATACCACCTCCGTTTCGAGCCTTTTCTTTACCTGAGTACCATAATTTAAAATCTCTATCTTCTATCTCCTTTGCTTTTTCTCCAACCCATTTTGTCTCTTGTAAACATAGAATATGAATCTTTCTCTGAATCATAGTATCTACCGCCTCCATTAGCTTACCGGATAATGTTCCGATATTCCAAGAACCAATACGAATCTTATTATCTAGGACTAGCTTCCTTACCCCCCGCATCCGTCCATAATCAAAATGCGGAGACCCTCTCTGAAAATTTTTCACTACATTCGGGCGGCAATGTAGCGGGACTAACTTCTTTACCCACACCCGTCCATGATGTGGGAACCCTCTCTGCAATTGATTCACTACATTCGGGCAAAAATGTAGTGGCCCTTGCTTACTTCTTACTGCATTCGGGTTCTGCAGCACGTCGCTAGGCGGGAACGCCCCAAAGCACGTCGTTAAGTTGTCCCACATGAAAAAAGAAATTTAGTGCAATGCTTGCCATTTTGTAGGACACTCGATTTCCTTTCCCTATAAGTATGTTTAATTCTAACAAAGCTTGTATATCCCTCACTCGCCAATGCATGTGGGTGTTCGTTATCAATCTCACGATTCAAGATATTGATAATGTAACCGCTCAAAACAAATAGCCACATTCAACCTCTTTCCTGATTTATATGATACGTTTTCCTTTATCAAAACCAATTTACAAATAAAACATTTTCTCCTTTACTAAATATAAGAAGGAAATCTTGGCGTCTCTCTCACACTAAAAACGAAAAACATAAAAGGGAAATAAAACTAATATAGATATATATGAGAAGTACCTCTCGAATCTCTTTACAACAAAACAAGAAGTTTACCTTTTGTGAAAAAACCTTTTAGACGGAAACCCCGATTTGCAGTCTCGCAAAATTCACTATGGGATCTCTTCCACCTTCACGATTTTACCAAAACTGTCTCTTTTTCCAGTTTTCACCTTTATTATCTTTTGAAATTTAAAATAGTGTGAGATTATCGTTGTGTCGAACTGTTTTAAGAGACTAAATTATAGTTCTTTCCATTCTCTTTACAAAAGTTATATAACTGTATATGGGGCAAAATTATAGTTTTGCCCATTCTCTTTATAGAAATAAAGAACTGTACACAGGGCAAAGTTATTGTCCTACCAAGGGACAAAAATCATAGTTACGGCCATTTATTTTACAAAACATTATAGAATCAGTTAAGTAGAGAAATTACTATGCTATTCTCTACCTTTTCTCAAAATTCTTAAACTGCATGAAACATTTCAAGTTTTTACTGTAACTCTAGATTATTATAACATGGTGCTTGAAATATTTTTAGATTACACGCACATGGTTGAATCTATTTGCATAGTAGCCATATTTATTGAAATTGCAATTTAGTGTTTGATTAATTAATTGATAATCTTGCTTAGAATTGTAGTTAAATTTACTTAGTTGTTGCTTCTTTATTATTCTCTTATTTAAAATTGTTGGATCCTCTAGTTGTTTTTTCTTAAGACCTAAAAATGACTATGAGAGTGTACATTTCTCATAAAAGGTGAGAAACTTAATAGCTTGAACCTTCAAACTTGAAAGAGGAGAATCTCATCAGCCTTAACATTAGAGGGTGTGGTTTATGTTCTAAAAGAAACAAGAAGTCAACTTCTACCCAAAGCAACTGACTAAAAAAAGGCAAACTATAAAACTTTTACAAAAGATGGCATTCTAGAGAGAACATTTATGTTGAATGTTATGAAAGATAACCTTTAGAAATACCAAACAACTAAAGAGTTATTTGAAACTATGACACAACTATTGAGTTACATGTTCAACTTTTCCTTCATAACTATAACTCTTATAGAATGAAGGAAGTATATAATATAGTTGAATATGTTAACAAAATACTAGTTATGACTATATACTTAGTTGTAGCCAATATTGTTATCCCTTACCCTATACAGATTTCTACCATTCTAAATAGTTTGTCATCCTCTTAGAATATTGTTAGTACAACACTCATGCTAAAGTCTAACCTCAACCTTTCTAACCTTCCTCTATAACTAGTCATTGAGTAAGAATATATGAACAAATATAAAAAAGAAAACATGCTCTTTGCTAAGAATGATATCTAGTTTAATTTTAAAACCCATCAAAATAAAAAAAGACAAAATAAAAGGTCTGTCAAATTTGACAAAAAAGGGGTTCAACTCTTATGAAATCATAGAAATCGGCTTCTCAAGTAAAGTGCTTCAAAAAAGGGACACTATAAAAACGATTTTCGCAACTAGAAGGAAAATGAGGGCAACTCTCAACAAGGTGGATAAAACAAGAAGTGTAAAGTATTTTATGTCATTTCAGATGCCTCTAAATGGAACTACAATTACTAGATGGTGGATATTCTTTGATCTAAAGAAGTGTCAACTTAGAAAACATCAAGTTTATATAAGAATAATAAAAATATTGATGTTCTAGGTGTTGTATCATTTAGAATCAATATTTATGTTTAGTGATGTATTAAGTTATGTCTTCCATTAGGCGTAATTTAGTTTTGATACCTATTTCAGTTAAGAAAGGGTTTAAGATTAGGTTTGTACCTAGGAAAGTATGATCGTATTTTCTTTTCTGACACTTGTAGTTTTGAGTATGGTTTGTTCAAACTCAATATTCCTAATAATGAAGCAAGTACTTCTTTTTATACTTATAGTGTATTTATTTTTGACGTGAATATGTGGCATATAAGATTAGGACATATGAATTTGAATAAGTTAAAGAAAATATGTGACTTATATTTTGGTTTGGATGAAACCTCTTTTAACAAGTGTAAAGCTTATATACAAGGAAAATGATAAGAAAGACATTTTTCAAATAAATAACTAGAGCTACAAGCTTATTAGAAATCCTTCACATGGATGTTTGTGGATCTTTCAAAATAAGTTCTCATCTTGAGAAGGTTTAGTTTATAATTTTCTTTAATATATATTCGAGGTATGGATATATATACCTCTTATCACATAAATTTGAGTTATTAGGTATATTTAAATAATATAAATAAGAAGTTAAAAACCATCTAGGTTGCACAATTAAAGTCTTGAGGTTCGATCGAGGTGATGAATATATCTCTACTGATTTTTCATAGTAAAATAAAATATCATATTGATAACCCCTTAACAAAATGGTGTAGTTGAACAATATAACAAGATGTTATTGAATGTGATAAGTTTCATATTATCACATGTTTATCTACCTACAGTCATTTGGAGAGAAGTAGTGCCTACATCTATGTACATACTAAACAAAGTTTTATATAAAATTCTAACTACTATATTGTATGAGTTATAGCTTGGTAGAAAACTAGACCTTAAGTACCTACGAAGATGGAGATCCATTTTACATGTGAAGATCTTAGATAAATTAGACAATATATCTTTATGATGAATTTTTATTGGATACCCAAAAGGTTTGAAAGGGTATTGATTTTATAATAAGAATCTTGTTTAATAGAAAGTAGGGATATTGAATTCTTAGAATATTTTAAGAATAATATCCTTACAAATGATGTTAAAGATATTAATGATTTTCTAGATCTAGATAGATCATGATTTGAAACCATGGATAATAATAAAAATAACCCCTACAGACCGATACATTAAGTGGTTATAAGAGACCACATGCTACTCCATTTTACTTAATGCATTATCACATTTACTTAACAAAGTACATATATTATTCAGTAGATCTAGATGAGCTAACACATAACTTAACCTATCAACAAACTATGAAAAGAAATTGAATCTAATGAGGAAAACTATGTCTAGAAATTAACAGATTTGTTTTGGGAAAGAAAACAATTAGTTATAAATGGGTATAAAAAGAATATAAAATCAATCAGTCAATAGATAAATTTAATGTGAAGCTTGTCGCAAAAGGAGAGTATAGACATGTATTCTCCTGTTGTGAAATTCATATCTATAAGGATAATTTGGATTATTTTTGCATTCTATGATTTGGATTTAGATTTACATCAGTTAAATATAAAGGTTTTGTTTATGAATAATATTCTAAATGAAACCATTTATATGAAATAGGTAGAAGGATATGTTATTGAAATTCAAGAACATAAAGTGTATAGGTTGAAAAATCTCTATATGACATTAAACAATCACCTTATTAGTGTTATTTGACCTTTCAAAATGTCATACTAGAATTTAGATTTGTTGTTAATCAACTTGATCACACTACGAGGAGTCACTTTGTTGTTTTATTCTTATATATAAATGACATTATTGACTGACATTGACAATGATGTGATTGTTAAAATAAAGTCATGATTGATTTTCATGTTTTAAATGAATGATATTGAAGAGGCATCCAACGGTACAAAGACCACTTGTGACAAAGGATCTAGACTATTGTGTCTAAGTCAAGAGAGAGATATAGATTATATTTTCAAAAAGTTTAGAATGAGTGATTGCATGTATGCAAGCACTAAGTGAAGAGGGTCAAACTAAGTAAAGTTGATTGTCTTGGTAAGAGTTGATGTAAACTATGTTGTATCTAAGAGTTATATCAACTTTGTTGTTGGTTTTATGAGTAAATATCAAAGTAATCATGCTTAGCACTACTTAGTTTTTGTAAATAGGATTCTACGATATTTAAAAGGAACTAGAGACTTAAAATTATATTTTCAAGCAGATAAACTAAAAGTGGTTAATAGTGAGATGATGACTTTGTTGGAGGCAAAGATGATCATAAATCAACCTTCGCCAAATTTTCTTTGTTTGAAGGTGGTGGTGTTTCTTAGTCATGAAAAAACAAGATTATGTAGTTTTACATGCAAAAGAAACTAAGTATGTTGCTTGCAATATAGTTGCAACTAGTGACATTTAGATAAGCCACTTCATACATGATTTGAAGATGGATATAATGTATGAGTGAGTTGTCATTTGTTAAGCTAATAGTGTAGCTATAAGTTTGATAAAAAGTTGAGTTGATAGCTCCATAAGCAAACATATAATGGTAAAATACCACTATATATATGAAATATTTCAAAAGAAAGAAATATCAATGTCTTATCTTTCTACTAAAGATATGATAGCAAACTACACCTAAAAGTCTTTATTATGTAGAAACACATATATGGGTTGTTATATAGGGAAAACATATTGATTACGAAAAACCGTATAACAAGCATAACCTATGGTAGTTATTTTTTTAAGATTGAAAAATTGATACAATATAGTAAGTCACGGAATAGTTCAAGAAAATCATTGTATCATGATTTGGCTCAAGCTGTTATGGGGAAGATGAAAGTTACCGTGCATAACAAATGACCACATTCAGCCTTGAGATCGTGTTCCGCAAAATCAAGAAAGAAAGACTCCCTTTCCTTATTTTATTAGACCTGTTTTCCTTTATCAAAACCATTTTGCAAATAAAATGGTTTTTCCTTTACTAAATACAAGGAGGAAATATCAAAGTTGTTTCTCCTATGCTGAAAACTAAAAACCTAGAATGGAATACATAAAAGAGAAATTAAACTAAAAGCTATATATATACATATATATGAGAATTATCTCTCGAATCTCCTTATAAGAACACAAAAAGTTTACGCTTTGTGAAGACCCTTCTAGACGGAAACCGTGCCTAGTGATTCTCAGTCTTGCAATGTTTGTTCTGGGATCTCCTCCATCTCCCCCCTTCGCATTTGATCTGCGACTTCATTAGATAACATGTTTGCTATCCACTTCAACGATACGTTCTCTAATGCCTCTTCTCCATTCTACCTCCAACCCATCCAATACGCTCCATAGTTCTGACCTTAATACAGTGCCCCTCACCAATTCACTCTGTTCATGCCCCAGGTATGAATTCATGACCTGCAGCCTGAGTTAGTCCCTTAGACACAATAAACTCCTTTGATTATCCTTGACTTAGTGTGGTAATTTTGTGCTTTTGGTCATCTTAATTCCGTGTCATTTCATATTCATGTTCATGTAAAGACCAGTTAACCTAATAATAGCGTAATTTTGTTTCGTGTCACTTTGGGTGGATACATTTGCAGAAATCTTGGGTCATGTTGATGTAAGATTTTCATGTTCAAGTCATGCTATTTCACGCATGTTAGAAACAGGTTAGCCAAACCCTAGTCCGATCTTTTCTTTTGTCACTTCCAGTGCTGACTTCTCGAGTTCTGTTAATGTCATGTTTGGTGTTGTTTCTGAAATTTCGCCCGCGACATAGAGCTGAGAGGGTTCCTGTAAAATTGGACTGCCGGTTCCAAACCGGAGGTTCCATTTTCACTAAAATATGAAACTGGAACCGAACCAGAACCCATCCGGGTCCAGTTTAAGGAAGTTCCAGTTCCTATTTGGTTCTGGTTTTATATGAAAACTTTATGAAACAAGGGTGGGATTTTAAAACCAAAATCAACTTGGAACATGGGACCCATGATTTGGTTCTGGTTTTGCTCCCCTGGTTCCAGCTCCAGATAGCCCTACCCTAATTAACCTCGACAAAAAATCATTTCGAGTATCCCAGGATCACAAGAGAGTGATCAAAGAAAAGAGTTCAGAATTTCATAATGAACGCAAACTCTTCATGAGCTTAAATTCCCTTATATACAAGGACGTTATATTGCTGATCAATGGAAATCTTAGCGACACCCGGACCCATGGTTTGGTTGTAATAAAACAATATTGATTAACTACCTACAGAAAAGATTGAAGAAAAAATCAATGGAAATCTTAGCAACACAAAGCAAAGATTAAGAAACACCAAATATTTCCAAGAATGAAATCTGGTTAGTAGCCTTTCTGCATAAGGGAGATCATGGTGCATCAGATCTTTGAAAGACTTATGAATTTCGATATGCTCTTTCACTTTGTTAGTCGTCACCTTTGGGCTGCCTGTATCATAATTGTAATCTGCTGTGAAATTGATGCCATCTTCGAGGGAAGCTCATCTACAGGAGCCCAGCCGGGGTCGCAGCGATGTCAAAACTTGGACTTGCTCATTATAGGAGCCCAGATATCTGCTCCATTGCTTTGAGCCACAGCCAGAGTGTAAGAAATAGGCACAAGACATAGGCCTCTGCTTCTTAATGAGCAATCTGATCCCTAAAGAATAACGAAACGGAGCACCATTTTGAAATAAATTAGAGAGACCGTAATACTAATGCTATAAAGCATGAGCACAATAAGCTATAGATTAAAGATTCACAAAATAATACACAAGAATATGTGCTTAATTAGCACAACAAAGCATTCATTCTGACCTCTCCAATCAGAAAGCTAACCCACTAAGCCAGTGTCCCTAATTGAATTTTATTGCTGTAAACTTTTGGTGAGACATTCCTGCTAAGCCGGTGTTGTAAGCATCGAAATACAGCCTGTATCTTAAAGGCCCCAGGAGCTACCGCTCTCCTCGCAAGGTATCAACTCAGAAGAACCTTCACTTGAAGATCATAGGTTTGATACCGGGCTGCGCACATCTGGTAGAGCTTCCAGCTAACCTCAGCTCGACAAATAACAACTGCATTTCATGACCTAGAGCACCTCCCTAAACTAGTCTATGTAAAAAAGGGGCACATCTTGACTTGGAAAAGCATACGAACATGCTTATCATTCTACGGATCAGCAAATAATAACCATAAAAATGGATCCTTACCTGCAATTGTCCAGGCCGAGTTCCTCTTAGATACGGTTCACTCAGCACCTGAAATTATGACAAATTAGTTAGATGGAGTATGAACTTTCAGGGTCTCAATTCTTAAAATACAAAGAGGCAAACCTGAATTTGGTCATGGAGGAACTTGATATATCCCGTGGCTTCTGTAAGAACCGAAGCTGTATCCGTCTGTTAATACACCAAGCAACAGTCTTGGGTGATTATGCCGATCACAGAATCGCATCTAATCATAACCTAAGTCTGATGCCGAATTCTGGACCTCAACACAATTACCAACGGGGAGGCCTAAACTAGATGCATGCTCGGGGTGTCAAACTCGTGACCTTCAACTAATGAGTTGACCCCTTAGCCATGTGAGTTATTCTGTCCTCTCCACATGCACAACTCGAAAGAACCATCAAGTTGAAGGTTAAAACCTTCGATACCTCAAGCTCAAGGTGTGCATATGTGACAGTGGGTCGAGCTTACCCCAGCCATTTAGATTTTGAATCTAAAAGGAGAAAGGAGAAAGGGATGCATGCAAACAATCCCCTTGTTATTAAGTATCTGTAAATGTGTACAAGTCAGACACAGATCTGATCTATCTAGAATTTACATTTTTTATTGTAAGGGGGAACTCAAAGCCAGATGTAAACCCCATGTATCGAACTCATGACCACCAATTTTTGAGTTGCCACCCTAGCCAGGTGAACTATTGGTCTTTGTGCTGGAAGTTCAAGATTTTCACTGGAGCCCAAGGTAGAAAAGTCCAGCTAAATACTACTCGGAGAAAATATTGTTACAAAACTGGAGCAGAAAATCTGAAAAAGGAAATAATTTTACCTTCCCATAAGGAGATACCAGTTGTTGGAGAGTCGTGATTTTTTCACTGAATTTATCATTCCTCGCCTGCATCGATGCAGCACAGATTAATATTTCAAATAGTTACTTTCATATTTCTTCAGCTAAATAAAATGCATCCAATCGTCTATTTTCATGAAAATCATTTAAATTATCTATATTAATGTTGTAAATATTATATTGAATGCTGTGTCATACCAGGTCAGACCGGAAACAGGCCTTGAATAAAATCGCTACATCCAAATCCACCACTATTTCAAACCAATTATAGACTACTAAAAGAAACGGGTTCTCTTCTATCAAAGCCAACTTGATTTGGCAAACCTTTCAGGCCCACTTTGGTGGGTCTGGACTCTGGGTCCAGTCTTGGCTGGCACCAGCCCAACTCATTCTAGTAGGAGAAGGCTTAACGGCCTTTAATTCGAATAGTGTACCAACTAACAATATTACACTTGTAGTAGACATGGCTCGTTCGGAACCGGCTTGGCCGTTCCAATCTGAACCGAATTGGGCCGGAAACCAGCTGGAACCAGAACTGTTGAAACTAGACTCAGAACCAGGTCCAGAACAGTGAAGTTCTTGTTCCATTTCTCATGGAACTGGCACCGGCAGTATTTGTTTTAATTTTTCTTTAAATTTTAACTTTTTCTAATATTTTTGTCAGTTTCAGGTGGTTTAGGACTCAAACCGAAACCATTTCAAAATGAGCGATTGCGAAATCTTAATCAGAACTGGCCCAAGGCCGATTCAGTTCCGTTTCCAGGTTCTGAATAACCAGAACCGGCCATGACTAACTTGGAGGACCGGGATTGCCTTCCAAATTGAAAGAAAAAAGTCTGTTCAGCCGTGTGGTTGTTAGGACTTGGAAATAAAAGGGCAAGAGCCTGTTTCAGGCCCACTTGGTGGGCACAGTCCGGCCTTACCTGGTAAGGATCCAGCTCATAGTGCTATATTCGGAGAAGGCATAGAGGCAACCAATTCGGATAAATATAGCAAGTATGGGAGGGTAGAAAGCACCACTGAAAACGCGGATAACCCAGACAAGCTACCCACTTTTTGATTTGCTGGGCCAAAAAGAAAGGAAGGTAGGCAGAGAGCATTGAAGTACTCACCTTTATGGAAGCTTGAGGGATGGTCCCGTTCATCCTATGTTTCTTTATGGCATTACAATCATTGGCGCCCCTTTCAAGTGATGAGGCTCTTCTCTTGAGCTCTGTCATCTCTCTCTCTCTCTCTCTCTCTCTCTCTCTCTCTCTCTCTCTGTCTCTCTCTCTCTCTCTCTCTGCACAACAAGAACACCACCTCCATTAACATCCACATATAAACCCTAGTTTTCAATTTGGAGTTTCTCCAAGAAAGAGAAAAAAGGAACCAATCTTCACAAACATACTTGGACTATATATGCATGTATATGTTACTACGTATGTATATATGTATACATACGTAGGTGCATATACACACACTTGGACCAGTTCTATGAAAATTGGTTTTTGAACCAAATTAGTTTTGAGAAAGATTCAGAGAGCCACAATTCGAGCAGAACCTGCCCCGACTCCTGAGTCACGAAATTTTGAAATAAGAGAGTTAACGCAGACTAAAAGAATCTTGAATCATCTGCTAATGCAATGCTTGAACCAGTGTAAATGAAGATAATTTTTTCTTCAATTGGATTAATGCTTCAACTGAGGATGCTAGAATGTGAACTTGGAGGCTTGGTGGATACATGTATCTTGGTGATCTCTATGCTACCGTCTGCGGCATGGTAATGCCTCCCGTCGCCTTTTCGGTGTCATAAATGAATAAACAAATTAATACATAAAACCATTTCATGCCCAGGGTGGAAAGGCTACAAGGGACCTAGATGCCTATCCACTTGACAATGGGACTGAATCAAGATGACCTACATGGATGTGCTTGGTGGAGCCAGGGTGACGACACAATGTTGCCTGCAAGCAGCACAATCTGCACTGAGTCCATGGACCCAAGTGAGCTGATCCAGTTGCTCCGGTCATAGGGCACAGGCAAATGCATGTGATACAATTATATTATTCATAGAACAGATGCAAAAAAAGAAGGCAATGAACATTTTCAAACTCATAAAGAGCCTCTGACCTCCACTTGCTTTCAACCAACAATTCAATTTTGGAGAATAATATTGATGCATGATTTTGAAAAACTGTTCACGGGTGGACCATCATTTGGTTGTTTTCTGAACATAAATCCAGGAGAAGAAAAATGAAACTGCTGACTGTCATTTCGTGGACAAAAAGAATATGTATAAATAAATAATATAGTACCAAGATTATTGTTCAGCGACTGCCATATTTATCTTGTGGCCTTACGTCAACTTTATCGGCTGATATACGAAATCAACGTAGAAATCAACATCCATCTCTCTCTATCTCTACAAGCATGCACTCTACTCTCCACAAAACACACATGCATAGATAAACATATGTAATATGTATATATGTGTTGTACTTAATCAGAAGTGGCTTGAGTAAGAAGCAGAACGTAATTATGCTGTCTTGTCAAAGGTTTCAAAGGCGACTTTCGTGGCTCATAATACAAAATTTGTCAGCAAAAGTGCAGACGGTTAGATATGGGGTAGTAATAATATCTGAGACCAAAGTTGAAAATTACCAACAAAAAAGTTTGTAGTTTTCCATTCAATTATTTGTTCAAGCAAGAAAGATACAATAAATTATGCGGGCAGATTTACATTAGTATAAAGTCTCAATCGCAGTTGTCAGTGAGTGAATAACATCTTGACGATACACCACCGTCTAGTTTAATGTCTGCGAGATACTCGTTAGCTATCGAAGACGTAATATCAACACAGTAAGACGAAAGATATATCGTATTCCAAAGGAGTGTTTAGATCTACCTCTTCATATTCCGGTGAATTGGGCCTAAAGAAAGAACGAGCGTCCCGAATGTGCGTTTTTATCGAAACCGATATAGGAAGCTAACCCAAACATATAATGGAGTCGTCGATCTAATATCCTGTCAAAAGTGTCTCATGCCGTCTGGTTGACACGCACTTCAAGAAGCTTATGCAAGACAAATTTACGGACTCTTTAATATCGTCACAACAAACAAACCTCGCTCTCAACAAGATCGATGTGTTATAAAGTTTACAATGATCAAAACCAACAACATATATTGCACTGTGATCATTATCTCGATCACCTGGCCAGGGGACTCCACTCACCAGTAGAAGGCTGAGAATTCAATATTCGCAACGTGCATACCTGGCTTCGGCGCCCCCAGTGTAACATGGAAAAGAATAATTCCTCGGAATATCGTCAGATCGAAAAGGATGACAATGGGATACACAATGACACAAACGAAATCTCAGAAGCGTACTTGGTTTTTCCCAACTTAATGCGGTGTTTGGCTGCACCCAGGAAAGAAGCGGATGATATGGTGAAACGTTGGGTCATCGTGCATATCCTGCTTAATTTGTTCCTCTTAGGATTCGTGTGCATTCTAGGTTGTGTTTATTTGCCCTGGTATTATGACCGTAGTCCAAAGCTTATATAGGCCTGTAATCATGATTCACCAGTCGTATTAATGTGCGGAAGCCACACGAGGTAAAGGTAGTAACACGATAGGAAAAAGTGCTTGAATTTTCGTGCAAAGTTTCTAGGTCGAATTCTATGAACCGCTTCTTCTCCGTGTCGAAATTTTTAACTCAAATTGAACCTTGTTTCGTTATACACAACGGACTTCAAACTAAGAGCACGAAAAATCAAGTCCCGATTCTGCTCGGACCGAGATTGAACGCACCCTTAAGAACCACCACCGTGAAACGTGGACGCTCAAGCGACGTGGAGGCTAGCAAACACGAGACTTGATCCTGAAGTACAACCAACGTCTAACGCATTTAAGAAAAACAGTGCATGTTTGGAGGCTCGGGAATCTTTCTCGAACGCAAGAAAAGGACCAAATTAGTCACCCACCTCTTGTATGCCGAAAATACAACTAAACGAAGTGACCTGATCTACCCGGCAGGTCGGGAATTTTTCATCATTTCAGCTGTTCAAAAAGCTAATAAATGGTATCAGACTGTTCGTCAGAGCGCCAACGAAGGGTTGCCGTGAACTCACCCGAAACGACGGGGATTTTGTCGAAACGCAGTGCGAAAAGCGGCGATCAAAGTTGAGTATCGCTGGAACATTGCAGCGTGGAGAACTGCGTGGACTCAACTCAGTTATCAACCTAAAATGGCAGAAAGTTCCGTCTAGAGATGATTTGGGACTTACCTGAAACCGGCGCGCGGCTTTCGATAGTTAGATAATCCAGCGGCAATTGCCGGAATTTATGCCGGCAAACTGGTGGATGAAAATTCCCGGTGGACGGAAGAGGAGGAGAACGCGAAATGGTTGAGGTCGTAGTGAGGGGTTTCAAAGCGGAGGAACGCTCTATTTAATAAAAGCTAAAGGGGATATTTGACAGCTCAGCGACAACCATGGAGGGTTGATTTAGACCGAGCTCACCTGGCTGGCTTAACCACAGTTAAGCCGACGTACTGACTCAGCTTATGAGTCTGCCAGTGATGAGAGGCAGAAGTTTGTGGGTCTGGATTTGGGTTCAAACTAGAATTTGAATCATAAATACGTTTTCATTTAGACCTGTCCAGTCCTCACCTGGCCTGACGTATCAGCCGGATCGGGACAACCCACGGAAATGACCGAAATTGGAACTGGACTCAAAAAGGCTCCTTGTTTGATTCCTGTTCTAGGTTTGGGTGGAACAGGGACCGCGGGTTTGAAACCATCAGCTTCTGTTCGAACTGGAACTTGATCCTCTTTGATCATCATTCACTATTGATTTCTCTAAGCAGAACCAATCTTGTGAAACCTAATTAAGTTTGATTTTGGAATTCTCTAGACTTGAGCCAAGTTCAATCAGTTCATTTCCATAATAATCTTATTACATGCAAAAACTATGTGTCTAAGTCAAGCTCGTATACGAGAAAACTAGCCTAACTCTTAAAGAAAATGCTTAATTCGAGTTTGACCTTTAGGAAGCCTCAATCTTTAGGTTCGAGCTCGAGATTTATTCAAACAACTCAACCATGGCTCCTTTGAGCTTGGTGCAACTAAGAACGATTCGATTAAGCTCAGTTTCAGATCGAACTTAGTGATCCTGAATCAAATCAAGCTTCATTGAGTTCATGAATCAGCTCAAGCAAATGTGTGTCAACCCAAACAAATAAAACTTTAAAAATATTAATTTTTTTTGTTTATATTATAAAGCTCGATTAGATGTATGGGTTGCTTGAGCTGAGGACCAACGAGCTTGACTCATGACCAATTGAGCTGAAGCACGAAACTTGAGTTCTACCGTTCATAGACTCAAGCTCGAGTAGCTCATGAGAAGCTACGTTCACTTTCACCCGTAGCAAAAACTATCGAGGTTGCACCGGCTTAGGGTAGTACCCGCAACAATACGTACAAGGCCTGAAACATAGCGTCATTTCCTCTCAGTTGGAGGGATAAGGTATCAGGCTCTAATAGAAGCACCGAATATTGTATTAGTCTCCCTACAGTGCTTCTTTTATTTATATATAGAGATAGATAGAGAGTAGTAGTAGCAGCACTATAATGTTTAAATGACATGATCTTACTAAAACATTTTTATTGTTTGATCTTTGAAATCAATAATGAAGATTTGAATTACTTTACATTAAACATACATGGTATAAAGTACAAAAGTATAACGGTACTTTTAATTTAATTCTTCACAATTGATCTCAAAAATTGAATAATACATGTTTATCTGAGATTATCTATCAAAAGACATTATGCATCTACCACTCTCTCTCTCTCTCTCTCTCTCTCTCTCTCTCTCTCTCTATATATATATATATATATATATATATATATATATATATATATATATATATATATATATATATATATATATAACACGAGAGCCTAGTCCATGTTCAATCCTCCTCAAACATCTTCTACCATTTGATCTCCACCATCAATAGTTGAGATTGTAATTTCAAAAATCAAGTGTACTGCTATACTTTT
Organism: Brasenia schreberi; assembly: GCA_036023115.1. Taxonomy (NCBI): domain Eukaryota; kingdom Viridiplantae; phylum Streptophyta; class Magnoliopsida; order Nymphaeales; family Cabombaceae; genus Brasenia; species Brasenia schreberi. The sequence continues at coordinate 38,638,719 of JAYKKT010000092.1, read as the reverse complement.
TTCACTTGCATTTACAATAGTACACTTTACTTTTTCCACCATTAATCACGTGATTGAACAATGAAAATGCTTAAGAAGATTTAATCATGCATTAAATTGAGCATATACTACTATATATATATATATATATATATATATATATATATATATATATATATATATATATAATAAAGCAGAAAACCAAAAACTGCAACAGGTCAAGAAAAAGTCCATGATACTCGATATGCCAATATGATGATATACACCATCTAGTATGGAAATGTGTGTCGAAACTTTGCAAATACTTGAACATACCAACATCTGCTTCTTGTTTTGGTTGTACACCACCGGAAGCCCACAAGGACCCGGACTAATCAGGTTCAGAACAGGTTGCCTGTATTTGACACTTATTTCCCTTAAGCAACGTCATAACATACCAACACGTTGCTTAAGGGAACAAGTGTCAATTCACTCGATCAAACCAACAGAAGGTTAGGCAATAAGATATTATCTGTATAGTATCGCTTGATATGCTACGAAGTTGATATAAGTTCTGTCACACCAGCTCGGGTCGCGACCACGACCCGGCCCGAGCCGAAGCCATGTGGCCGCTTCTTGAGCGGGTGTGATGGTAAGCAGTAACCAAATACAATACTAATTTAATTTAAACTCAATGAAATATCTAACTGAAATAAATATTCATATCGAAGTTCTAAACAACATGTGCAAAATAGTATGGGGCCCACCTAACAATAACTCCGAATAACAAGATTTTATAAATCGTTTAATACTTATCATACCATCTAAAATAAAAATGCAGTTTTATCCAACTCCTACTCTGTTCCGTGTGCCTTCGAAGTGCTAGCTTCAGAATGAGCTGTAAAATAATGGGGTGATGTCCTACACATAGCTCAGTAGGGAGGTTAAACATCTTTAAATAGAAATCATACTAAAGCATGCACAATTTCACAATCATTTCATAATAAAGCACAGTTTCACCTTTAAATCATGATCTCAAATTTATACGCACACATTCACATACATGCATACACACATCATTAATTACGATAATTACAGCCCATACTGTGTCTACCCCAAAGGTCATGGGAGTCGTCTGACCCTCCCTAACGTGACCTCGGTAACCCCATCGACAATGGTAACCACACCGACTCTTACAGCAAAGTTCCCGAGAATACACCCTATATTCGTTCGTTGCCGGATCACCGAGGGACCTGCAGGTCTCTAGAGACCCCACACAACCCACACAAGTACGACTCGTATATTAACACATCATTACATTTATAAAACCACTTACAGTTCATCACATTCACAAATGATATCTAGATCCACGAATATCCAAAACCAAATCCACATCCATAACATTTAAATATCATGTTCATACAACACATGCATATCAAAACATGCTCTTTATCAATCAATAATATAAACACGTTCTATTTGAAAAGCATATCAAATAACCCATAATAGCAAACACCATTTCATAAATATCAATAAAACATTTATCAATCATATACATTTAAATCTATTTAAAATAAGTAAAATCACTTCTAGCATGGTGCTATAAAAGAATGCATAACCGCCTAACTAAAGGAGCGCTAAGGTCCAGTCCCTAAACCACTGGGCTACTCTTATTACCACTAAATTCTCTAATTTTAATATCTAAACAATTACAAATAATTAAAATATTAAAATTTATTTAACTACGAATATAACGCAACAAACCGTATCCAAATCAGATCTCAAATGACCCTAAAATCACCCAAAACTCAATTTGAATCCGTTTAAGCTATCTGGAATCCAAACTGACACATAGATCCATATCTGATCCAAATTGAGTGACACAGTAGGTAGCCTGTGTTACTGTGTTAACACAAAATCTATAACTACTGACATAAGTCATGTTTCTAACTCAAAAACCCATTCCAAGATACGACGCAAACCTAACCCATTTCTGACATAGAACCTGTTTTGACACAAAACTAGTTCTTAACACGCGACACGAGGACACGACACGAATCAATGTCGGTTCATGGCATTTCGGACATGACACATCGTGTCTAACACGGTACAACATGAAAACGGGGATACGCCCAAAAGGGTAGGTTTTCATGGTTTGCTGACATCGATTTCGCCAATTTCCGGCGATGATTAAGGCCGACGATGGTCTCCAACCGATCGCCTATCCTTCTTCTTCCAATCCAACCTATGATTGGTCATCGACGGTGTTGTTTTGGCCAAAAAAACTCATGAAAAACAGTAACTCAGATGTGAGAAAAATTTTACGAATCTACACTTGTTTTGAACCGATTTTCTGTATTAAGGCTTGTTTTCGAAGGTTTAGCATTAATCAAACAAAAACCCTATGATCTAACTCAGTTTTAGTAACTAAAAATGAGAAATTTTACAGAAACGAAAATGGGGATTTTCTTATCGGATTTCGACGATTATTCCTCTTTCCGGCTTGTGCGGTTTCTCTTGAGGCTTCTCCACAACAGGCCGCCCCTCCCCTACCCTCTTATATAGCTTGGTATGGCTTGTAACCGGCCTTAAAATCAGGCGTTGCTGTAAAATGCTTATTCGAGCGTGTCTGGATCCAACTGGATCCGGACCCGCATCATCCATTACAAGTTCAAATGTTCGAGAGCTCATATGGCCAGGTCTTGAGACCCCAGCTCAAAAGAGTAAAATGCGGTTCGGGCTGAAATCATAGCCCAACGGGCCCAACTTCTTTTGGATCCTCATGAGATGCAGTCCCGATTTATTCAACGAACCAGGACCCGGTCACGAATCAGACAGATCCATGACCGCAAGCCGCCACTCCGATCCGAGAAGTCGAGCCGACTCGCAAACCACGCCGGGTCAGATGAGCCAAGCCTTGTTAGTCCACGTCAGAGAGTCGGACTCTGCCTCCGGAACGGTGGTTTCCAAAGTGGGGCCCGCCATCTCCCCGCTCTAAATTTATGCTTCCTGTGGGACCCGCTAATAGGAGCCAAGGCCGGCCCCACGCGCTTCCTCCTGTCATTGTTCAAACAACGCGAGTTCCTCCTACGTAAGAGAACGGTCGCACCCAATCATGCAGCGCCTTATCAATTGACTGAAACACCCCCAGTTTCAACCACAAGCAGCCAAAGCAAATCGGGTTCCTTCAACAAACATCACAACGAAATGATGCGTGATAAATTCGTTCTGTATGGATTGTAGTTCGAGTTTTGAATCCATCTGGTTTTGAACTCGATTGAAAGATCCATGTATAAAGGTTTTGGAACAGGAACAAAAATGTAGTGCCCTATTGCTTGTTCAATTTCTTAAGATGTGTTTGATTGGTGGCGCCAGGCTCTTGATACTAAAACGGTAAACCTAGTCTTGCATGGTCTTGATAAATTATAGTTTTATGTTTAATTCGTGAGTGATACTAATAACTTGAGTATTTCTAAAAGTAATAACACAAAAGAAAAGGAGGCCCTCGGGGATTTTCTTGTGAAACCCTTGAGGTGTGGTCCAACTTCTTTTCATGTCAAAGTGTTTGACTGAAATTGGATCGGTGGAATCAAGGGCCAGTCACCCTGAAAACTATGTATCATACACACCCTTAATTGGCAGAACTGGAATCACTTCCGGTTTGACAAAAAAATGCAAATATCTTTCATCGGGCATGGGGGACGATGAAGTGAGTGGGTCTCGGTTCTCTGGGAAAAGGTATGGGACAAAGGGTTGGGGCTAGGCATATGTGAATCCATTTCCGACCCGCCCATTGACATCCTTTTGTCCGCATAACATCGGTTCCTCCTACATGAAATGGCTCTTTAAGTATCATCAGCGCAGACCTTAATGCAGGGATCAAAGTCTTATCAAGACCGTTTTACACTAGGCTGTTCCAACTCGGGAACCATTGATCTACTAAAAATACAGTTCATCCACATATCACAAGGATGAGAAGTCCAACTTTTCTACCTGTATGATAATTATTTGAACTTGATAATATTTCACTAGTTGTTGCATGAGTTCGTGCTCCCAGAAGCATACACATAATGAGTCAGTTGAGTGTAGACCTGTCTGGTTCCAACCCGCTCTGATGGGTTGACCCAGAACATAACCGGCCCAAGAACTAGCGGATCCTGGAACATTGACAAATCTGGAACTGGAAACCGAACTGAAATTGAGGAGCCCCACTGTTTGATTCCAGTTCTACCTAGAGGAAAACGGAACTGGAACCCGACTTGGTGTTTCCAAGGCCTATTTTGTTATTATCCTTTAAGTTTTAATATATTTTCTATTCTTTGGGTAAAATCTGAACAAAACCAGAAACCCGAAGGGGCCAGTTTTTTCGGCTCCCGTTCTTTTGGAACCGAAGGTCCAGATTTACCCAGAACCAGCAGATTTAGCTGAATGGATCAACCATCCATCTAAAACATAAGTGTTTATGCCAATACCGAACCCAATACCTTCCTTTCTGTAAGGGGGCACATGGTTATCAATGTTCAGGAAACGGCACTGGTTAGTGAATCGAGAAAACCATTGGTTCACTAAAAAGAGTTTCGATCAGCATCGAACCGTGGCTGAATTGGTAAGAATCAAATACATAATTTTATAATTTTGTTACATATCCAGTATTATTTATTAAAAGTACGAAAATTGGGAACCCCACGAAGTATCAAACTATGCCGCTTCATTTGGTTTCATTCAATTAATCACCTCCAAATAAAGCAAAGACCTCAAAAACCATCAATCAATAAAAGAAAATTACGGATTATTATTTTAAAGATTAAGCAAAAATTGAAAATAAAACAAATACCAAAAAATAACCCATCGATCGGTTTCTAGTTCTAGTTGAGTAGATCAACTGGTCCCTGGTTCAGAAGTCAGTCCTTTTCGAGGCTAATCCATCATGTGGACCAAACCGGGTCATGGTTTGGTTCCCAGTTCAACCTATTTGTCTGGCCAGTCAATTCTGGTTTCACAAACCGTGGCTCTTATAAAGATCCCTGGTACTACAGTTGGGTGTGTTTGATATGTGGGGCTAGGCCCCTAGCACTACAATTGCAAGCCTATATCCACATCTAGTGGCGGATCTAGAAAATAGTGTTGGGACGATGTATATATTTCATCGTAGTAGGGGGCGAAGCATGAATCTCAACCATATATTCACCATAAAATGTAGATTTTACAGTAAAATTTCAAATTTTCAGGAGGAGCCGCCCCCACCCCTCCATGTAGATCTGCCATCGCCTTGTAACCAGATTCAATGTATGATTCGCTAGTGGTACTCACGTTTGTGTTTTCATGCTAGGCTGGGTAGCAATATGAGAGAGAATGAGGTGATTGTGTTTTCATGTGATGCTCCTGTATGCAGTTCTTTTGACCTGTACTCAAATTGGTCTTATAGAACCACAATTGCATGCCAATAGTGGGTTCCACTTTTGATGCACAATGGAACTTGATGGTAGGAGCACAAAAATAAGGCCCAATTCTCTTGTAAGCTTGTGCCAAAGATACTATGCAATCTTCCCATGACTATAAGAATGTCAACATATAGTTTAGCAATGATTGTTTGAACAGTTAGGGCGCCCTCGATGCCATTCTTAACAATCAACTTTTAATACGGTTCAATACAAAGAGTAATAGCTCACTTGGCTAAGGGGTCTATGGCAACTCGAACGTCATGGTTCAATACTTGGGGAGTGCACCTGGCTTTGGCCTCCCCATTGAACCAGAAAGAAAATTGATGGGTTCATCGAGGGCATTCAATGAGCATTATGTTGCTTCTAGAAATTGAGCACTATAAATCCTTGTGTAGGGCACCAGTCGGTCCTTTCATTTGTCAAAATGAAGCACACCCAAGTGATTGGGGGTTGGCCCCAGATGAAAGGGAAAAAGAGTTCAATCACCAAGTGTGCTCTAGGATTGGGTCTGTCCGCCTAACTTGAGCTTGCCTTTAAGAAAAAACAAAACAAAACAAAATATATACAATAACAAAGCATTTTTCTATACTAAATAAGATCCACTATATGAATTCTTTGTTTTTATAGGGCTCAATCATGTGCTATACTAGGAGTTAACTCAATATGCTCAATCATTCGTTATTATTTCTTTTCAGTACAATTCTTTTTCCTCTTTAACTTTCTCATAATCTAGATTCACATACATTTTATGGGAGCTTTCTTTGGTCATCTTTTTACATGTTCAAACCAACTTAAACAATTATTTTCATTTTATTTATCGGTATCAGTCTCAATTTGTTAATCACTCATCTATCTCGACATATTCATTTCCTCCACAAACATCTTTTCTATGATCACCGCCCAACACTCATAACCATAAAGTATCCACTTTTTAAATTCAAGGAGGAGAAGTTCTTCCCATTTTATCACGATAAAATTAGCAGAAATACCTTGTTTATGTGTATCAATCATTTAACATAAGAAGATATAATAGCTTAGCTTATTTAGCAAATTTCATCGGATAGAGGAAAACAGATTAATACTCATTCGTTTCTTGACTCGCTTTCTATACAAAAGCTGGTTCAAACATATATGAGGAGGATTCTCATTTGAGTTATCCTAAACAAAGCCGTCCTTGATTTACCCAAATCAAACCGGTGGCTCACTTTTTCTAGGTAACGAAGAAGAGGACCAAAAACATGCCACTGAAAGACTACCAAGACGAAAACGGACTCTGAATAATGTAGAAGAGGTAGGACGAGCAGTTGGTCACATCTAATATGGATTATATATTAGAACCCCTTGCCCATGTGGGTGACACAGTCTGACATAGACTTGGTGGTTCCAGTTAAATTTGGATCATCGGTTCCAAACCGGCTGATCGAGTTCCATCAAAATTCAGAACTGAAACCGGACAGGTCCCTTCCGAGTTTCGGTCTGGTTTTTGTTTTGCTAATTTCATGTATGGTTCAACGACTTCCAGTTCCCTTTGGAATTTTCTGAAGCAAAACTGGAAAAAGAAAGAGGCTTCAAGATCCGGTTCAGGACCATCAGTTCTGATTCAGTTCTCTGGTAGGTGAAAATTGGAAATGAACCTCGGGGGTTCCTAGTTCTCGTTCGGGTCCAGCTCAACACACGAAGCTCGGTCGTGACCAGGCGGCACTTCTAGTCTGACAATTAGAAATACAAATTATAAGCAAGTAATAAATTGCATGAGTGTGGCTTCGTGTGCAGGCACACATGCATGTGTGTGTTGGAAGGAGTTGAGCACAGGTCAAACTTAAGATTTATAACTGGTTTAGCGCATTTTTCATATGAAAATGTAACCGCGCATCGCTGGAGTGGAGCCAGTTGTATTAAAGATCTAGCAAATCGGACTCAGTTTTGCATGGAAACTTACGACTGATCGACTATACTCAGTACAACGCTCTCATTAGTGATTGTAAGGTTGTGCTTAGTCATTCCCACCTCCAACTCCGAGGCTGACAAAAATTCATCTCAATTACCTTCTTCAGAACTCTCTTTAGTCTCTCGGTAGCCTTGTCAGGATGACAACCAGCATGATTATGAAAGGTTCATTGTGCTTTTACGAGTTGATCAAAATGAGTTGAGACAGAAAGATTTTTCTTAAATACCTTAATAGAATGCTTTTTATTTACCAAAAGTTTTATTTTGTGATAAAGTTAAAACAAAAATGATACTTCAAATTATCTTAAATCCTTAATGCAATTACCTTAAGAGTATGGTTAATTACAGAACTTGTTATTTGTCGATCTTTCACAAGCCGAAATGAGATGGACGTACAATGTTCAGCTCATATGGTTTAATGAACCAAACACCAACAAACAGGGCACAAGCCGCTTGGTTCATTTACCAACCCATCTCTCTCTCTCTCTCTATATATATATACATACATATATATATATACAGCTATACATATATATATATATATATATATATATATGTATGTATATATATATTTACATATATATATGTATTTATTTATACTAAAATGTGTAGAGAAAGAACAAGTTAAAAAATCTAGATAGGAGCTCAAGTGCTGGACAGACATTGGGGGTTAAAACCCGACTGACTTTATGATATCACACTGTACAAGTCAATGTCAAGTATATGACATGTAGACAGAGAGAAGCTTTGGATCAAAGTTTTGGTGGAAGTGGAGATCACCCCATTGGTTTTCATCCTGCATATTTCTTTGGGTTGAATTGCTTTTTAAATGGGGATGGGGTCTGCCTAACAACAACAAACTTAAACACCAAAAATCCATACTAATAGCCTTGTTGCTCACTGACTGTAAGTGGGGTCGGCTATAGTCGTTCCTATTTGCTATGGAGAGTGGAACTCTTGAACGTGATCACGTGAATGAACCTAACTACGTGTTATTCGCTTTCTGTGATACGACGTGGCTTTCCTAACACTGACTACGTGACGAATGTGACCGACTTTGTGGACTTTATGTGAGAAGGAAGCAATCATGCATGGAATTTATTAATAGCCACCATGAGACATCTTAGTATTTTTATACATTTGAGGAACTCTCTCTCTCTCTCTTTCTACTAAATTCCTTTGTGTTTCTCTCTTTCCAGGCCCGGATACCAAAGCACTGCACTGGTATATACGTATCCATCATTGAAGTTAAGACAATTATTATATACGTAAGCACCATTGAAGTTAAGACAATTATGTATTTGCTCCATAGATCTTATTGTTTTTTTGTGGCATAAATATAATTTAAATTTTTTAGGATTTTAAAAAATGTATGAAAAGACACCGATATTACATTCATGTCCATAAAAAACAATAATCAAATATAAGTAAATAGCATCAATTGGGATCCCAATAATCAAGCATGAGTGAATATCATCAATTGAGTAGGATCCAATCACTCCATATATATATATATATATATATATATATATATATATATATATATATATATATATATATATATATATATATATATATATTCGTTCATGTGTTTGTGTTTGATATCATATTCTTTTGGTGCATGAAGAGGTTGAACTCAGATGCACGCCCACGGTATCAAACTCATGAGCTTCAATGAATTGAACAACTAGCGATGTGAGCTACCGCTCCTTGTGTTGTCTGATACCATATCGTGTATCAAGATTAGCGTTGTGAGTGAGGTCAAGACCAAGATTTGATCCAACTGATAGTGGATTTGGACTGGCATAATGGTTCAAGCTTGGGGATCTTCTGTCTTGTTCTGGTTTGCTAAGAAATGAGGCAACTCGGGTGGGAAATGTGAATCAACTTGGAACTGAACTGGTTTCTCAGCACTACTCCAATCTCAAAGGTAAACCATTTCCCCCACTTAGCAAAAGGGGAAGAAATGCTAGATGGGCTGGACAAATGCTTCTATAGTGGACGTCTATTAAATTTCGTAGATGACCTCCGTGTCCCATAATCAATGTAGACCTCAAAAAAACGGTGAACTCTCAAAGCAAAGAAATGAAAAGCTTTATTTAAGGTACAAGTCCATTCCAAGATCATCATTTAGGGAATCTTACTAAAAATCGGAGAATAAGGGTTAATTCGGATCAATATGAAATTATTACCCACGTCCGCTCCATAATTTCTCGATAGTAGGGACCATTCAAATAATCTATCAAGGAAACAAAGGATCCTATGGTTTGCTAGCATAGTTTGCTAACAAACTCGAGCTGAAATAAGCAGGGTGCTAATTCTGTGTGTGACCTCTGCATCAAGGAGACAAAACTCCATGTTTTCTGTGTGTTTGTGTGTACGTGTGTGTATATATAAAGCATATTTGAGACTTCGTTGTTATATAAACGGTGGCCACTCATTCGGTAAGGCTCAAGATAGCACAAGCATACACTCCTGCGAGTTTTTTTGCGACATATTGCAGATTTACAACATGAGAATCAAAAAGCAGCTCACTGAAAAGCTTCCAAACTTTGGAAAGTGCACTTAGTTTCCGAATATGTGAAGCGCAGACTAGCTCTTATTTTGTGGTGATTTATTACTGATAAAAAACAGACGTCCGTGTGAAACTCATTGGGGACAGGGTCCGTGGTGGTGTCGAACTCCGTTTGAAAGATGACGTCCATGGAAGTCAAGTAGCCATTGGCTGTATAGCAACCAGAGACTTCCAACGAAAACCAAACCTTCTCCCACACTAAGTGATGCTTATGATTATTAGTCTCCAATGTTAGCTTTAGTTATTATAAGCTTTTAACTCTGAAAAAGTAGGATGACGTTCCTTCAAACAATCTTGAGTCCTTTCAACAGTTTTTGAGCCCTTCATCTCCCATTTTTAAGGCCTTCACAAGAAAAAAAGTACCGTGATTGAAAATCATGCAAGCAGCAGATCTTTTTTATTTGTCACAAAAGAAAACTAAACCCATTAGATGAAACTTAGTGCCACTGTTGGCACTGTCAAAGCCAAGGCTTTGAAGCGAACTCTGAAAGCATCATCTTGCTTGAGATATTATTCCTAAGATTGCCCATTTAGCAGCTGAGAACCTTAACGGGGTGGGTATGTGTTTGTCTTCTATTTTTCCCAACAGATACAGCGCAGATATGGGGCAAAAACAGCTTATAAATAAATAAATATACATATTCATATATATATATATATATAAAATTACGAGGGTTGGTAAATATGTAAAATCAAACAATATTCTTATAAAAATTTGAAAAAAACTAAGAGACGGAGAACAAGATTATTTAATAAAATATAAAAAAATCAAAAGATGCTTGAAGAATCGAGGAGAGTACACTTATACCTATCTAGTATGGGAAAAGGCTTAAGAATGGAGGACGAATACACTTGTACTAGTTCACATAACTTACACCAAGTTGAACATGTATGGATTTAGTGCTCGACACAATGTAATCAAATATTAACTTAGTAGTCACCTAATGAGTATGCTTTTGTATCATGGTACATGTTCTTTATAAGTTTCATGTATAACAAGAAATACATCTTTTCTCTAAAATTCTAAAGAACATCTTTTGATACTCTATCGTATACTATCTGCAAGTTTTCCCATTTGACTCTAAATTATTGTATAAAACATTTCAATGAGTAAATAGCCCCAATCATAGATCTCCCTAGCATGATGAACCCAAACTGGTTTAGTGTTATACTAGATATTTGTCTCAACCTTCTTTTGATAACCCGTTCTCATGATTTATTGTATAACTCATTAACTTTGTACCCTAATAATTTACACAATTTTGAATGTCTACTTTCTTCTTATAAATGGGTATCATTGCACTCTTCCTTTATTGCGAACATCTTCTACATCCAAATAACATTAAATAAACTTATAAGTCAATTGATACCAAATACCATTGAAACCTTTTGCATATTAATGGGAATATCATTCAATCCCAAAAAATTTCCAGATCTTATAAGAACTTCTTTCACTTTCTTCTTTTGAATGTGTTGATAGAAATCATGATTTATGTATACTCTTAAGTTGGTTATTGCTCTCATGTTAATATTAGTATTTGCCTCTTATTAAAAAAACTTATAGAAATAACTTCACCATCTCTTCGGAATATCTTCCCCTGTCATGAGAATCCTCTCGTTCTCTTGTTTGATAGATCTAATATAAGAAAGTTCCTTAGTGTTATTTTTTGTAGCTTTAGTTATGATAAATGTATCTTTTTCACCTTCTTTTGAGTCAAGCTTCTTATAATTCAGGCTAATTGCATTTTTGGCTTCATTACATTCTTATAATCCTCCCAAGTCTCATTATTCTTCTCTTTATAATATGTTCTTTTTGTCTTGATTCAGAACTAATTAGCTCTACTATCAAGCCTCTTTACGTTGTGGTTTATCTCTCTTGAATTCACCTAGCACCTCTTTTATTATTCTTAATATTAATTGTTATAGTAATATATATTTTATTAGCAATGCCTACAAACTTCCAAGAGTCTCCTTGAAGAATTCTCTCTTTGAACAACCTTGTTGATTGTTTGTTAGGTTCTACCATTTAGTTTGACTAACTCTATATACTCTTGTTCTTTTCATTTATTTTTATATGTAAATCCAAAACTAATAATTGATGTTTAGTAGTTAATTTATCTCTTATGATGAGCTTGCAATCCTTACAACACAATCTATCTCTTCTCTTGCCAAGTAAAGTAATCAATTTGTGTCTTAGACAAACCACTCTTAGTCTTCCAAATAATTAAATGTTCATATTGCTTCTTGAAAAAAGTGATCATATTTCAAGCTTGTTATAAAGTGAACATATTTCATAGCAAAGTTAACAATTTCCTTTAGCATTTTGCTCCCCAAAGCTATAGTCTTGATAAACACCTTGGTATTTATCCACATGTCCATTTAAATTGTCTCCTACACAGCCTATTTCTCTTTGTAGGATACATAAGGACCCTTATCTATTCCAAAAGTACCTTTGACATGCTTTCTTCTAGTCCTACTTGGGACACCTAAGCAAATGCAATTTTCAAAAACTCTTGCCCTAAAACTAACTTAACCATCATAATTTGTTTGCCATGTCACTTTACATCTACTACATTGTCTTTCAATTCTTATCGATAACAATACCAATCACATTTCAAGCTTTTTCTTTACAACAATCTATAACTTAAGAACTTTTGTTCTTAATCTCTTTATCTTTTTCAACCAATTTATAAATATGAATCTTTCTCCTAATAATAATAATATCCACCACCTCTATCAAAGTTATAGTTTCCATAATTTAATCATGGTAAATTAAGAATTTTCACATCATTTTGCTCCCCAAAGTTATAGTTTTCATAATTACCTTGGTATCCTAATATCTTCTAATGCATGCTTCCATTTAAATCACCTAGACAAACCAGTTTTCTTTGTGGGTCATACATCACAACATAATTAAGAATTTTCTTCGTCATTTTGCTCTTAAAGCTATATTTTCCAGTCACCTTGGTATCCTAATATTTCTTAAACCTCATTTCCATTTAAATCACTTGTAGATAAACCATTTCTGTTTGTGAGATATGTTGAATCACCTTATCTAATTATTTCAAAAATACCTTTAACATGCTTTCTTCAAATCCTACTTGGGGTACCTTAGCAAATACTATATTCAAAATACTTCCTAAAATACACCAACATGATGATTATATCATTTTACCTCTACTACAATGCCCTTCAATCCTTACGCATACAATACCAATACAATTTCAAGCCTTCTTTTTTACTGAAAAACATAATTTAAAAACCAATACTTTCAATTTGTTTAGCTTTTCTCAGTCCATTTTATCTATGATAATAGAATATAAATTTTTCTCTTAATTATAATATCTAACACCTCTATCAACTTTCTAATTAATATCCCAAAATGAGCAACTGCACTAGATAATTGACAAAGCCCACATATCCAACCCTTAGTCGACCACAATAACCCATAAAGTTAGTCAAGATCTCCCCTCATCTTATTGAAGCCAATATCATGTTTGGATTAATTTGAGCCAATGTTGAATGCATCAAGTCTGGATTAGATCAACCATGTTAGAGCTGGATCGCATAGTCTAACTTCTCTTTGTCATTATACACTATTTTGATGTATAGATTCAGATAATATTTTTATTTTTATTTTATGTGCTATAGATTTACTCAATTAAATCTGAAAATACACCCTACTTAGATTTTCGAGACAGACCTGTGTCGGAAAATTAGTGGTTTAGAAAAATAATTATATCTTTATGCTCAGATCTCTGATTTCTATGAAATTAGTCTTTTAGAAATTTATGGATTTCAGCTTTCCAATGAGACTATTTTTAATCAAATTGGTTCACTGTGAACAAAGATATAGGATAATAACTCAACCTCTGTTGCAGGAACTTCTGGTTTTTAGAATTTCTTCTGATTTCAATAAAATGTCTCTGATTTTATTTGTGATGTTTCACAAAGCCTAAAATTTTTAAATTTTTTATTAAAAGTGTATTGGTGTGTGTAGTTTAGATGAAAAGTTGCAGAACATTTGGAGCATCAGATATTGAAATAAAATTTGTTAATCGGACGTGTGTAGAGTGCAAAAAAATAGGTTTTCAAAATTTTAGATTTGTGCATGTGTTTTCATCCGAATTAAAATTTAATCTATATCAATTTAAAATAAATAAAATCCTAATTACTATGTGAGCATAGGGGGATTAAGAGGTCTATAATCTTATATTATGTTATGGAGTAGAAAGGATCAAAATTAAAATATATAACGAATATCATATGAATGAAAGAGAGATGGAGCAACGTATGAACCTTGATTAATACATCATAATATAGACATGAGTTCCTTAATTACAACCCCATAAAGCTTAATGAAAGAAGAGATATAATTATAAAGAAAATAAAGGAAGATGGACCTGTGGTGAAAAGATTGGAGGATGGTCGACGGTTAGTGGTGGCGCACCTTCTTCTTTCTCTCTCTCTCCCTCTTGCTGGGTCATCAGATGTTGGAAAGCTAGATGATTTGTGGATGGGATGATTGAACTCGGGTTGATGATTTGCAGCCCCCTTGAGACCCCTTTTATAGGCCAAGGGCTACCTCTTTGCTGTAATTTTTATAAGGCAAGTTGCCTTATTGAAGATGACTGCACTTGGCAAGTGAATGCTGACCCTTCTTGCCAAAAATTGCTCCCTTGGATAAGGTAAGTAAAATGTTGGTCTTTCTTGCCACAAATCTACTCCATTTGATATTGTAAGTGTAGTTGATCATTTGATGAAGCTTGATAAGGTAAGTGGTTTAATCCTTTGATGTTGAACTAGGCAGGCAAGTATTGATGAGACCGACCAACCTTTCATGCCTTGGTGACTTTCTAAATTACGTATCAAGGTTACCAAATTAGACATCACGGCTTTCCAAATTGAGTATCACTTTCCTTTTTCGTGGATGACTTTGACTTTCCTTCCTGAACGTCGACTTTTCTTTCTTGAACGTCGAATTTCTTTGTTTTGATGTCGACTTTCCTTTTTCAATGTTGACTTTCCTTTCTTGAACGTCAACTTTCCTTTCATAGACCTGTATTCCCATGTTATGCATTAGAAAGTTGAGGAAGTACCTTGTAGCTATAGCGAAAGCACATGTATCATGATTCATTTTCAAGTTATGCCTTCTTATACATTCGAAGGCTTTCTCAAGATCAAGCAAATGCTCATCAAAGTCACTAGACTTAACCACAACAACATTGATGTATACTTTTATGCTTTTTCCAATTAGATCATGGAAGATCAAATTCATCACCCTATGATATGTATGCATATATTCTTATGACCAAATGGCATAATGATAATATTCATAAATCCCACGTGCCCCTAAGCATTGGAATGTCATTTTACGTGCATCGTTATGGTTAACTTTGATTTAATATAGCCTAAGGCAAGGTCCATAAAGGTTAGAATTTTATGAGTAACAGCTACATCAGTTAACATACCCATAAGCAACACACATTGATCTTTTGGGGTGGCCTAATTGAGATCCATATAGTCTTTGCTTACTCTAAACTTTTTCTCCTTCCTAATGACTAGAATAATATTGCACAATCAGTCAACATTATGGATTTTTCAGATAAATTTTGCATCACGAAGATACCATCATGACATTGAATATTGCCCCTCCATCTATAGAAACCCTTCACACGGGTGGTCATTTGTTGTTTCTCTGATATATAATGAACTTAAGGGTCATGTGGTGGCCTCATCTAGACAATAGAAGATCATCAGTGAGTTAAACTCACCAATGGATATAGCCCAACTTGGGCCATCGGCCAAGAAGTCATCATCGGTTTGTGCATGCTCACTTAGAGCGAAATTTTCCATCAAGATGATGATTAGACTTTCCTGTAAATTGAACATTTCGGTGTTGAAATCTATGTATTCATCTGAGCCAGAGCCATAGCCATTTACTAATGGGGAACTAAATAGTTGTTTCTCATCCCTTTCTCATATTTGACCATGAATCTCATCTTCCTCATGTGGTCAATGTGCTCCTCAATCCATTCCCTATGACAACAAAGGGATCATCAAATTCACACCTGGAGGAGACGTGACATTCCTCCTTGGTGCTAATATCCTTTTGAGATAGTGAGTTTAGGAGTTCTAAGATGGGAGTTGGTTGTTCACCTTGATTAATCAACTCTTGGGTACCCTAATCAATAGGTTCTTGTGTCTTGAGTCCAAAGACTATGACCATTTTCTCATTGAATGATTTGTTGGTAGCTCTTGACACTACCATTTGTAGTTCTTTCTTTCAATAATTGATACACGCCTATATCATATTTGTTTGTGTCCTTTGGGAGGAAGTAAGGGCATCCTCCAAGTTCCGCAAGCATGTTCATCACCAAATTTGCTCATTCATTGTTAGCAGCAGCTCTTAGTCTTTGCTAGACAATCTTGAGGGCATGCCTCTTGTCCTTTTGACTTAGGTTTGGCTAGAGGTGGGCTTGATCTTCTTTGATGGCTATATTTCTGCCTGTGTGGATAGCCATTCTCTGGCTCATCATTAGAGCCAATAAGGGTTAGTACACATGGTTTGGTGTATTTGTCTCACATGATTGAACCCTCATGGGATCTTGACTTTCTTATATGGATCTTTACATTCCGTTGTATATCTCCTTTATACTCTTTTCTTCTATAAACACCTCATTTTTGTTTGCATGACACATGGAAGAGAAGACTCAGAATAGTGCACCAACTATCAATTCTTGACCCACTACTCAATTATAATGTCTGTTCAAAGGCCTTAAGATGCAACCTTGAAACGGGAATCCGTCAGTCTGATTAATGTTTAACATGGTCATTCTATCTTGAATAATGACTTGGCCATTTGTATATCGTGTGCAACATCGGTGCCTAGTGGGAATGAACTCCACTATCCCCAGGAGTGTTGTGGTTCTTCTCCAAGCAAACCTAGTTCCTCTTTGAGATGGTTGAAATCTTCCTCGAGAAGACTTTGCACATCTGGATTGATCCATGAAGAACTTAGTATGTGGGGTCCTCAAAGGTTCTAGATTGGAACCTCAAAACCTTTGAGATTTTCCTAGCTCACTTCATCACGGTAGATGGAGTTGTCTGGGGATATCCCTGTCATCCTCAGCCAATCAAGGACAAGGGCGCCCACAACCTCAAGTGACTCTATTTGCTTCTATACTCATTAAAACCGGTAAAGGATTTTGGTCGTCAACCACAGATAACCTAGTCCTTCTTTATAGCCTTTCTTCATAACTTTTCTATAACGGTCGTCAACCATAGGGAAAGCAAAACCATCATCTATAATGGTCGAAGAGTCAAGAAGGAATGAATTGGCATCGACACCAAGTTGGTTATCCGCCAACTTCAGGCAACCTTCTTGAAAGTTTTTGTATAATGGTATGGAATTTTATGCACTAATTGTTGTTCTAAGTACCTATGTTGTGTCATTTGCTAGTTTGACAACTTCTTCAATTCTTTCCTGGAAGAGATTGGGTGTCCTTCAAGGAGTTTGATTTATCAATCTTCTAGTAATATGTCAAAATTTTGATTGGCCTTGGTGATGTCAAAGAGGAAAGGATCCTTAGTATTAGATTCCTTTTCTTTGGCTTTAGGACATTGTAGAGTACTATAGGCATATGAAGATCTTGCGTAAATTTGGCCAACATATTAGAAGCATGGGTATCGTCCGCATTTGTTGATTGTTTCATCTCTTCATTACACAAGATTAGGGATTGATGTAGAGGCTTCCTCATTTTGCCGTCTTATTAGGCATTTGGTGCAGTGGGGACGTTGAGGATGTGCTCCACCTCAGTAACTACATCAGGTCAGGTAGAAGTGACCAACTAAGTTGTTTTTGATCTTTGGCTACAAACAATTCTTAGACAAAGCAATGTATTGAGCTTCCATAAGTTGCATCTGGCAAATGATTATTATATCATGGAACTTCTCAAAGAAGGCCTCAATAGTTTGCTCGGTATTTTGTCATAGGTTCATCAAGTCATTGCGAGTAAGCTAAGGTCATATCTTATTATATCTCTTCAAAATTGCATTTTGCATCTCATCTCATGTTTATATAAACCAGACTTTAGAGACATTTACTACTCATAAGTGTCACCAATAAATAAAGAAACAAAAAGTATTAGCTTTTGGTATTCACTATTACCAAGTTCTCTCAATTCAATGGTGAACTTGTTACATCATAATCTTCGACAGAACTTGGCTGAGAGTTTCCTTTGTGTACTGTCTACTTTATCCTAAGAAAGTTGTAAACTTTGCCTTGAAACCTCTCAAGATGGGGTTCAATTTTGTCGATCCCATCGAGGTATGGCTTTCAAACGATCTTAGCCTTGAGAACCTAAAGTTTCATGCCAAACAAGTTGTAGGAAAGGTCAATTACTCCATCCATATTCAAAGGAATGTCCTCGAGTTTGAAGGATGGTTGGGGTATTGGTAGAATCACCGACAGTTGTCTGGCCAAAAGTGTCCGGTGATACAAAATGTATTGATTGAGGATAATCAGTCAAAAAAAGAGGCTGCTAAGGGAACACATGAGGGCTATAATCGACATGAGACTACAGAGGGACTGAAAGGAAATCAATTGGCACCATTGATGTCTCAAAACCAACTATCGGTGATGGCATCAGAACATGAGGGACTATATACGTGCCCCTAGTGTACTAGTAGGGACATGTATTCTACCTACAAGATAAAAGGTCGCCCCTATCTAGTACATGTATTTCACCTACAACATAAAAGGATTGCCCCATAGAGGTTGTGGTGGAGAACAAAGTTGTAGATAGAGAAGGGCTAAAATGTCCTATGAATTTTGATAGCCTCCGAGCAACATGGACATATTGGAGATTCATATAACAATCTTATTGGATGGCATTCGTGAAGTATGGGCATACCAGAGAACGTCGGCATCCATTCTTAAAGGATTTGCATAAGGATCAAGTGATGCGAGTCACTATGAATTCGTCAAAGAATATTCCAATATCATCGACACTACAAGCTTGAATAGATCGTGATGTGATCGGTGAAGTAAGGAAGAAGATACAAGTATGAAGGCTAACCACTATCTCATTCATGCCTAAGGCATTACTATAGATAGCTAAAGTCAAGTTATGCTACTCCTAGGAAAGAAAATGAACGAACATGTCTAAAGTTAGGTTTCACCTTTTATGTCAGATTTGTTCATTTTAGGAATCAAATTGGATTTACCATATCATTTAATTTCATAAAATTAACATGCCCCAAATGATAATGCCAAACATTACAAGAATCAATAACTATTCTATTCAATCTTGTCCCTACGTTTCAAAGATGGATGGTCATAAATGCAGGGTCTTTCATTACGGCTGTTGATTGTTTAGAGCCAGACGACGGATTCAGCTCATATTCTGGCTTTGGGTGCAAAAGGAATGGACGGGTCAGGCTTGGCTTGTAATTCTATCCAAATTATATGCTGCATAGGGTTGGAGTCAGGTTTAAAAGACAATTATGACGTGGAATCAAATCCATATCCAAGTCCAATTTATACTTAATACTACTATGAGACTCAAAATCTGCATGTCTATGGTTGAATTTGGGATATACCCTGGCATATAACTCGAACCAACATCCTAAACGCTTAGAATCAAATCTAGCTTTGGGTAAGGATTGAAAGCTCTGCAACTGAATCCAGCCTGTTCAGCATCGAGCTGGGTTCTGTATGAAAAACCTAAAAAGGTTTGGATGTGCATATTGCGGGCTGAATACGAATCGTGTTTTGGTTTCCGGACTTTTAGGCAACAGAATCAGTTGAATCTGACTTTTAGGCAACTGTATGTTGACGGTAGGCAAGCACTTTACATGAAAGTGGTGCAAACTGATTAGATGGATTAAATCCAATCGTGTCACTAGGATAGAATACTGATCCGAACCCAAAAAGACTAGCTAAACTAAATGGATACCCATGACTAAAGAATCTAAAGTAAATGGGTAAAGTACATTCTCAACGTGGCAAATTTGTTGATGCGCGAAGTGTGAATGGGCAGTTGTTTCACTAGAAGGGTGAAAGTGATGAAACTTGAGTTGAGAGGATTCACGCATGCCTACTAATTTCCTTGCACACACGGTCTGCCATATGACTCACCGAAGTAATAAAAATGGACTCACTCACCACTCGTTAAGGATAAGAGAGAGATTTGAAGCAAATGCTGCAAAACAACCGAATGAAAATTCCTTAGACCTGATCCTATTTATACTCAGGACAAACCTCTGAGCTAGGTTTAAGACATATTAACTTCCTATAAAGATTCTCATATGAAATAGACAATCATCTAGTAAAATTTTAATACATGCTCAACCATCTATGAACTTGCTATAAAGACTTTCCTAGAAAATAGACAATCACCTAGTAAAATACATATATAGGCTCATCCATCTATGAACTTGCTATAATTATTGTTTTGGTAATTGCTAAGGTTACTAAATGAACATTAAATTCAAATTATCTATTCCCAAAATGAGCCAATTGGAGCTGTTGGTTTTAAGAGATGCTAAGAATCTCTTAGCTAGCTTAAATGTGGCTTTAATCTTGAGTGACCTCCTGCTAGAGTAAACAAATAGTCTTGGGTTTGTTGAAGTCATTAGTGCTCCATTCACCCAGCAATGTTTTGTGTTTGAACTGAGTTGGGTTGTTGGTTTCACTTCAGGTATGAGTAAGAGGTCTTTGATAGTGATCGGTCAGTCCTTCTGATCAGATGAGGATTTATCCTCATCTGGATTCCCAGTATCTTCTTTGTCAGGAATAAGATCCTTAATGTTGAAAGAATTAGAAACATTGAAACTCTCTAGTAGACTATTTTATGAGCATTGTCATTTATCTTCCCCAAAATCTTAAATAGGCCATCGGCTCAGGGCATGAGTTTAGATGGTCACTTGTATGGGAACTTGGCTTTGCTCAAATGTATCCAAACAGGGTCTCTAGAGGTAGAGACAATGGATTTACGCCTTTTGTTAGCTTGTTTGGCATAGGCTATTGTTTGTTTCTCAATTTGTTGCTTTGCTTGTTGGTGTAAAGCTTTGATGGATTTAGCTCGACTTACTCCCTTACAATCTGCTTCAGCATGCTCGGGTATGGGTACCAAGTCTAAGGTGTTTGTGGGATTAACCGTGTAAACTATTTCAAAGGGAGAATGACCCATAATGTTGTGAACTGAGAGGTTGTAGGCAAATTCCACCCAAAGAAGTTGCTCCTCCTAAGTTTGTAGATTATTAGAGATAAAAGCTCGTAAAAGAGTGGTGAGAGTGTGATTCACCACTTCAGTTTGCCCATTAGTTTGAGGGTGGCATGCCGTACTTAAGAGAAGTTTGGTTCAGAGCTACTTCCATAGAATCTTACAGAAATAACTCATGAACTTAGCATCGCAATCAGATACGAATACCATGGAGTTTTATGACTTTCCTAAAAAAAGATGTATAATATGAACCGCGTCGTCAGTCTTATAACGGGAAATAAAATACGGCATTTTAGAAAACTTGTCTACTACAACTATTGTAGAATCTCGTCTCATGTTCATTGTAGGAAGGCCCATAATGAAATTCAGGCTAATGTCGGTCCAGGGCCAGGTAGGAATCCACAAAGGCATGTAGAGTCCCTAGTTTGTCCCTCTCCCTTTAGCCAATTTGCAGGTAACACATCTTTCAACAATCCTATGAACATCACGGTTTATTTTCAACGAGTACAAATGTTCTCTAAGTAGCTCTAGTGTTTTTCTTTCCCAAAATGTCTCGCTAACACACCACTGTAAGCTTCTCGAGTAAAGAGTTTTCGGTAGGATCCTCTCATAATGTAAAGCTTTTCTCATCGAAAAAGTATCCACCATTCTAATAGAATTTATCTAATTCTCTTTTTTGGCCAACCGAACCGAGGGAGGAAGTATGGGTCCCTTGCATATTACTCTTTTAGGATGTTTAATCCCATCATACAGGCTTCAAGAACAGTGATCAGGGAATATCTTCATTATAGAGCATCAACCATTCATTAGATTTTCCTTTTTCATACCGAATCGTGTACGAAAAGGATTCTAGGAATTCGACTCATTTGTCGTATCTTCTATTTTGTTTGCCTTGGTCTTGAAGATGCTTAAGAGATTTATGGTCGGTATAAATCATGAATTCTTTAGGCCATAGGTAATGTTGTCATGTCTGCAATGCTCGGATTAATACATAGAGTTCTTTTTCATAAGTAGAGTAGCGCAAACTAGGTCCTCTTAATTTTTCACTGAAAAATGCTATGGGTCATTGCTCCTCCATCAACATGACAACAAGTTCTACTCTTGAAGTGTCACATTCAGCTTCAAAAGTTTTGTTGAAGTTAGGAAGAGTCAAAGTTGGTGCACCACTCAGTTGGACTTTGATTTCATCAAAGTCACACTTGCATACTACACTTCACCAAAATTCTTGGTTTTTCTTTATACAATCAATTAATGGTGTTACAATACTACTAAAATTCCTCATGAATCTTTAGTAGAATGAGGTCAACCCATGAAAACAGTGTACCTCAGCCACGTTGGTTGGGTCTGGCCAATCTTGGATGGCATTCACTTTTTCGGGATTAGACTCAACTCCTTTCTCAGAGATGATGAAGCCCAAGAACTGGACTTCTAATTGGCAAAATTGACACTTTTTAAGGTTACCATAGAGTCATTGATGGCACATGACTACTATAACCATTCGAATGTTGATAATATATTCATTCATTTCACGACTATAAATCATGATGTTGTCAAAATATATGATGAGCAATTTATCAATAAACTCTCGCAACACATGGTTCATGAGTCGTATAAAGGTGTTGTGTGCATTTGATAGGCCAAATGGCATCACGAGACATTCAAATAACCCTAACTTCATTTTGAAGATCGTTTTTCATTCATCTCCTTCCTTGATTTGAATCTAATATAACCACTCTTGAGATCAATCTTTGAAAACAGTCTTGATCCCTTGAGTTCATTCAGCATGTTGTCCAATCGAGGAATGGGATAGCAATACAGGATAGTTATTTTGTTGACAGCTCGACTGTTAATACACATTCATAACGATCCATCTTTCTTAGGTACCAGAAGGGCAGATAATGCACATGGACTCATAGACTCACTCACAATGCCTTTGGCAACCAGTTCTTTGATTTGGTGTTGCAGCTCATTAGTCTCATTGGGGTTGCAGCGATAGGTCAGCTTATTTGGAAGAGTTGTGCTAGTTAGCATATTAATGTAGTTTTCAATACCACAAATTGGAGGCAAACCATCGGGAAGCTCGTCATGAAACACATCGGTAAATTCCCTCAATAGCCAAGCAAGAAGGAGATTCTCTTGCATTGGCAAACTGTTTTTCATTCTCTTAGTTACAACTAGGTATAACATGTCAGCTTGTACAATAGCTAGCTCAACCTCTCTTCTGGTGAGTACCAAACTTTTTTTGGCTTGCAACTCCTTGGTAATTGATGTTGGAGAGAGATATTGTGATACTAATGGGGTCAAAGTGTTTTTTTTTCATCCTTTATAAATGTGTACATATTCCTGTAGCCATCATGGAAGGCTTGCCGGCCAAACTTTCATGGTCGACCTTGTAGGAGATGACTTGGATTCATTAGAACCATGTCATATACAATGGAATCTTGATAAGTTTTATCAATGGATATTGGCACAGTAGCTTTTTACTGAACTAAAATTTCTCCTTAATTGTTGAGCCAACGCAACTTATAAGGATGTGGATGACTTATGGTGGGTAAGCTCAACTTCTTGATTCATTTTGTGAAGGTCACATTGGTATAGTTGTCACCATCGACAATGAACAAGCAAACTTTATCGAGAATTGTGCGGCAAGAATAAAATAGATTCTCATGCTGCTCTTGTTGAGGAACGGCTTGAGAGCTCAGGACCCTACGTATAACCAAAAGTTCTCCTTCATCTGTAACTTCAATAGTTTCAGCCTCAACATCTTCAAGAGTATGTTCGTCCTCGCTATCTAGTGACTCAGAAGACTCATGGAGCACTATCACTCACTTGTTGGGGCATTGAGATGCGATATGCCCATGGCCGAGACATTTAAAACATTTAATGTCATGGCTATGATAGGTAGCACGAGGGTTTTTAGCTACCTCTTTTTCATTTCGGTCTGTTCCATTTTGGTAGTAGGCTCGGCTTTGTTGATTTCTTTGGAAGTATTGGTTGTACCTAAAAAAGCCTTATTTTGGGTTGGCTTAGAAACCAGATATCTAAGGAAAGGGGTCTTTCTCTATTGTCTTTCTACCATAATAACAAGCTTAAAAACGTTCTCAACGAATGAATAAGGTTGTAATTCCATAACATTAGCTAGTTCTTTGTTTAATCCACTGAGAAATCGGACAATAGTTTGCTCCCGTGGTTCCAGTACTTCGCAACGCAGCATCAAAGTGTTGAATTCTTTAACGCAGTCCTCCATGATGAGCCCACCTTATTGCAAGCTTTGCAATCGAAAGTAGAGCTCTTACAGGTAGTAGTCGAGAACAAATTTCTTATGCATGATCCGTTTCATCAAGTCTCAACTCGTTGTGTCCCTATCTCCTTCCCTATATCGCTGATCTTTAAGTTTGATCCACTAAAGATTAGCATAATTGGTGAATTCCAAAGCGATCATGTGATATTTTTTTTCTTTGGAGTATTGATAATACTCAAAGATCTTATCCATCGTTGCTCTCAGTTGAGAAACTCCTCAAGTGAGCTTGATCCGGTGAAAGAGGGAATTTTGATTCGAACTTAGTGATCCACATCTCTCTGATCCGTTCTTACCTCCTAGTGTATTCATACAATTGAGCCCAACTCAGAGGAGTTTGGGTCTGCATCATGGTGACTGGTGTTGAATCGGTTAGGAGAAGGAGCTCTTTGTCACAACAATTCCTCAAGGCTTTGGGTCAGTTATGCTACTTGAGCTATGAGTATGTCCTGTCTACATTGCAGTGTCATGATCTAAGCTTGGTTAAGAGACATACCTCATGGTATTAGGGGGCATCGAAATCTTGTCCTACCATCGTCTCAATCCCAATGAAAGCACCAAATGATATGAAACTTGAGTTTAGAGGATTCACGCATGCCTAATGATTTCCTTACACACACGGTTTGCCACACAATGGATATAACTCACTAAAGTGATAAAGACCGACTTACTCACCACCAATTAAGAATAAGAGAGAAATTTGAAGCAAATGTTGGAAAACAACTGAATAAAAATTCCTTAGATATGATATAGGCTAAATCATCTATGAACTTACTATAATTATTGTTTTGGTAATTGTTAAGGCCACTAAATGGACATTAAATTCAAATTGTTTATCCCCAAAATGAGTCAGCTATTGATTTTAAGAGATGTTGAGAATCTCTTAGCTGGCTTAAATGTGGCTTTGCTCTTAAGTGACCTCCTGCTAGAGTAAACAAATAGCCTTAAGTTTGTTGAAGTCATTAATGCTCCATTCACCTAGCAATGTTTTGGGTTTGAATCAAGTTGGGTTACTGGTTTCACTTCGAGCACGAATAAGAGGTCTTTGATAGCGATAAGTGAGTCCTTATAAACCATGCGTTCTCGAGAATGCTTACCTGTTGAGCTATGGCAGTACGTATAACTACGTATTTAGTATGCTTTATATATAAACTATTTTTGGCGATTCAACTATTTTAGACATTTTTGGGGGCATTTTTTATTTCCATGTCGTGTCAGGATGGGAATGACACAAAAAAATGTTTCTCTGCATCGCAGGTGCTAGATGTAGAGCTTGTAGCAAATATTTGGACCTAATCCCAAGATTAGGCCCAAAACTCTTCAACAAAAGGTTCAATCTATTATTATTCTTTACACCCCAGATCTCTGCTTACTTTTATGTGCACCAGTGGAATCAAGATCAAATGATATCAACATTCTGGTTCACTAACTAATTTTTCCAGAGACCCAATATAATTATGGCTACAAAATTGGATCTATATTTAGCCTTTGCAATACATGATAGCAGTTAAAATTGTGTCATATATCTTCTACCCTCTAGAGTAACTTTGATGGGCTAATCTTGAGGTTTCTATACTCATGAGAGATGTTGGTGAAGTATCATAAGTCAAGTATTCCATTTTCCATCTTGTATTAATATCTCCTAAAGGGAAACACCAAACTAGTAGATCATCTCCTTCGTTGCCTCTAACCGCATACCCTCCATACTAGCTTAGTTTTAAATAGGAGGCTGTATTTACTTTTACCCATCCACTTCTCAGTGAAATCCACCAATTGAGGTTTCTCTACCTTACTTCCAGAGCGTAATTGGATAGGTAAGATCTGAAGCACCGGCTCCCTTATTGCAGCAAGACGTAGTGTGGATAATTGCTAATTTGAATGTATGGCTTCCTTCAAGATGCATTTAGCTTTCGATTGTGATATTTTTCATACTAAATTTTGAAAAGCTACTAACCATGCTTGTTGGGTTTTATGATCTCCAAATTTAAATGTGTAGTGGGTAAATAACTAAGAATTTATAAGGGTTTTCTTATATAACATCGTAAGTTGGTGCCAGGACTCAGCTTCGGCAATCTTGAAAACTGCATACAAACCATTAGGTTGAACAACCACGTGCTAAACAACTAGCTAGAAAACACACTCACAAACCTTACAAAACTGATTCCTCTCTTCCTGAAAACTCTTAAGGAAAACATAGGAATTCTCAAATGTATTATAGAATGGGACATAATCCCCTCTACAATAAAGACAAACACCCTTACATAACCCTGAGCTAAAATATGAATAAAACTTAATGACACAGACACAATGATATGACAATAATGGAAAAGAGAATCGTGTAACACGGACATATCAAATATGACACCATGACACTAATATGGATCTCAGCTAATGTCAATCCAAATCCATTACCTAACTACAATCTAAATGATTCTAGACGAATCCAAATGATATGCAAGCTACACCTAACCAAATTTAATCTAAATCAAGCATAGTGGGTCCAACTCCCAATTCATGCACTATATGAGTCTTGTGCGGGATCTATCGGCTCTCGGTCAGCATCCTGTGACAATTGGAATCAAGGTGGCCTTATAACATAGCAACCATAAGAAGGTAATGAGAATTCTCATGTTGCTTTTTGGAATACTAAATATTTGTCGTCCTAGTAATGTTACAAAATGGTGGCCATTCTCGGCTCAGGTAACGGCTGGAGGATCAGGCCAGACCCAGTAACGGACAGCCATTACTGGATTTTTCGGTAACGGCCATCCATTAAAGCTCCCAAACGAGAGAAGCCACAGGTAGATAAGCACAAACAAATGGGGGAGTGCCTGCCTATAAAGGCAAGCACATATAGAGACAGAATTACAGAGAAATACCAGAAAATTACAAAGAAATAGAAACAACATTCGTTTGTGTAAGCCCCTGTGAGGGAACCTCGTGTTCATCATCTTTACCGCTGTGCCCTTTTTCATCTCTACAAAAACAGAGAGCTCTTGGAATTCGGCGATCATCAGAAACCTTCACAACAAGGTAACTTTCTTCACCGTCATTGGTATCAGAGTCTGGTTCCCTGCAAAACAGAAAGAGAGGTTAAAAAAAAGGAGGAGAGAAATGGAGGGAATGGAAGAAAAAAAATTTGATGGAAGGCGGTAGTCGACAGTTGGCAGGGAAGGCGAAAGGAGAAACCTTGAGGCACACTCGGCCAAAACAGCCAAAACAACTAGAGGCAAACTAGGCTAAAACAGTTGAAAAACGGTCAAAACAGCTAGAGGCAAACTCAGCCAAAACAACCAAAACAGCTAGAGACAAACTCGGCCAAAATAGTAGAAATAGCTAGAGGCACAATCGGCCGAAACAGCTAGAGGCACACTCGACCGAAACAGCTGAAACAACCAAAGCCCCGAGGTGAGTCGGAGCAACCTCAATCCCGAAGGCAAGCAAGGCGGCAGGGACGGCTAAAGGAGAAACTAGAGGCAGGATCGGCCAAAAACTAAAAAAAAATACTCTAAGGAAAACCGGAACAGTCGACAACCGATAACTGATAGCCGACAACCGATAAACGTCTAGAATAGCTTTTTCGACAGTCTTCTTCCCTCTCCCTTTTACTCTCTCTCTCTCTCGGAATAATCTAGAGAGCAAGTAAAAAAAAAAAATTGCTTTTAAGTGTTCCAGTAAAAAAAAATGCGGCAGAAAAACCAACGGTTTTGCAAAACCGCCTCGGGGTCTGTGTCAAAAAGATAGAACTGCTCTTGACCCCTTTCGGATATTATGCAGTCTGCCATGATAAAAAGATAGTTTTACCCCTTGGCAGTTTTTGAAAATTACAAGAAAACTACGGGCTGTTATTTTACGATATTGTCCAACCCGGTTTGGATAATTTTATTTCTACCACTCAATTAAAAGACGGGTTTACCCCTATTCTTTTGAAAAAATTACAGATTCACCTTGAGAGTTAAAATTATGATTTTAACCCCGATCAATTGTGAATTTTACAAGAATACCAAATAATAATTTTATGAGTTTGTCCTTGTGATTTTACAAAAATTACAAAAGAGGACAAGATAAAATTACAAATTTATCCCTTAGTATCCTTTTTAGGGGGTTTAGAGGTAGAAAAACCCTCAGAAAATTTTTCTGCTTCATATTCTGCATCACTTTAACATGTCTCTTGCTTTGTGTATTTTTTGTTTCCTTTTAAACCGCTTGATTGATATTTTTGTCAAACACCTAAAAATGAGTTCTAAGATATGTATGTCCAAACTGGCAAAAATAGAAAAGCTAAACGGTCTGAACTTCCAGACTTCAAAGAGAAGAATCCCGCTGGCTCTAACACTACAAGGTATAGAGTATATTTTAAAGGAAACAGTGCGTCCTCCATCACCAAACGCAAACCAACAATAGTTAGAAATGTATAAAATATTTCTAAATGAGGATACCATAGCAAGAACAATCATGTTAACTTATATGGAGGATGGCCTGATTAGGGTCTTTGAAGAATATGAGACCACAAAAGAGTTGTTTGACTAGTTAACAACTAAATATGATACAGCTGCAAAATTACATGTGCAGTTGCTACTACAAAAATACAACTCCTTTAGAATGTTGCTACTACAAAAATACAACTCCTTTAGAAAATTTAGTAGAGCATGTAAATCACATGCTGGTAATGGCTAGAGACTTAGCCGTAGCAAAATCAATCATCCCCAAACCGATGCAGATATCAACCATACTGAATAGTCTATCAATATCATGGAATATGGTCACCACTACCTTAAGATTAGGGCCTGAAATCAACCTTTCTGAGTTGCCTCTAAAACTAGCAATTGACCAAGAACACATGCTCAAAAACAAAAAGAAAAAATTGCTAGTGGTCCAGGATGAGTTAGCATCTAGCTCCAAATCCAATCAGAAAAAGAAACCAAATAAAAGGTTTGGCAATAATAACAAGAAAGGTGATCAAAGGTGGAGGAAACTGCTTCTCGAAACAAGTGTTTCAATTGTGGAAAGATGGGATACTACAAGAGGAACTGTCGCAACAAGAAAGGTGGAGGAAACAACCCACAGCGTGGACAGTCAGAGAAGCAGGATATAATCTAGGTAATTTCAGAATGTTTATACTTGGACCGCCAAGTTAGAGGTTGGTGGATAGACTCGGGAGCTACAAGACATATCTCAAAGACTAAGGAAGGGGCAATTGACCTGAAGGAATACCAACTCGGAGAACATCATGTATATATGAGAAACAATACTTTCTCATATGTTCTAGGTATTGGATCCTCTAGGATATTTGTACAAGGCAAACCAATTGTACTGACCGATATATTAATTGTGCCATCAATAAGGTGCAATCTGGTCTCAGTCCCTACCTTAGTTAAGAAGGGTTTTGAAGTTAGGTTTATACCTAACAAGGTGGCTGTGGGCAAACATGGGAGAATCTTGTTCTCAGAAGAATTTGATGTAGAACATGGACTGTTCAAGTTATCTGATAATGAAAATCATCAATCTTCTGTTTATATTGAGAGTGTCTTTTCTGTTGATGTGAATATGTGACATAAACACCTAGGATAAGTCTAGAAAAGTTGAGGAAATTATCCAACTTTGACTTATTGCCCGAATTTGAGGAAAACACTTTCAACAAGTGTTAAGCTTCTATACAAGGAAAAATAACAAAGAAAGTCTTTCACAAGGAAACAACAAGGGCAACAACCCTATTAGAAATTATTCACACAGATTTATGTGGACCTTTTAGAGTAAAGACACATCGAGGAGAGGATTACTTTATAACCTTTATCGATGATTACTCTAGATATATGCATATATATCTTTTGGCACATAAATCAGAGGCACTTGATGCTTTCAAAGAATATAAGCAAGAAGTAAAAAATCAATTAGGGTATCTGATCAAAGTCTTGAGATTAGACAAAGGAGGTGAGTATACCTCGATAGAATTCTTAGAATTTTGCAAAGACTTTGGTATTGCTAAACAAAACACAATGCCTAGGAGATCTCAACAAAATGGTGTAGCTGAAAGATATAATAGAACATTGCTGAACATGACAAGGTCTATGCTGATTGATGCCTCTCTTTCAATGATATTTTAGGGAGAAGCAGTAAGTACAATCGTTTATATACTCAACAGAGTACCATGTAAAGTTGTATTCACTACACCATATAAGATGTGGTTTAGAAGAAAACTCAGCCTAGGTCATCTTAGGAGGTGGGGATCAATTGCACATCCTTGATCAGTCTAAAGATAAACTAGACAGTAGGTCCTTGAGGTGTATATTTATTGGATATCCAAAATATTCAAAAGGATATTAGTTTTATCATAAGGACCACAGACTCATTGAAAGCATAGATATTGAATTCTTAGAAGATTCTAAGAATGACATCCTGGAAAACAATGAGGAATATGTTGATGATTTGGTAGACTTAGACCAATCATCTTTTGAGCCCATAGAAGATCTTCCTAAAACTACCGATACTTTATATGGACATAAGAGGTCAAGAGTCACTCCGTCCTAATTAAAGGATTATCATACTTATCTTGCACAAGAAGTGTGTAATTCGATAGATTTGGATGAGTTGACTGATAACTTGACTTATCAGCAAGCAATTAACTCATTGGAAGCAACAGACTGGAAGAAAGCCATGGATGAGGAAATTGAATCCATTGAGAAAAACTAAGTTTGAGAATTAACTGATTTGCCAAAAAGAAGGAAAGCTATAGGCTGTAAATGGGTTATAAAAAAGAAATACAAGGTTGATGGTACAATCGATAAGTTTAAAGCGAGGTTGGTTGCAAAGGGTTTTTCGTAAAAAGAAGTGATAGATTATGTTGAGACATATTCCCCAATTAAGAAATTTGCATCTATATGAATAATCCTGACAATATCTACATACTATGATTTGGATTTACATCATTTAGATGTAAAGACAACCTTTCTAAATGGTGATTTAGAAGAAATCATATACATGCAGCAACCCGAAGTATTTGTGGTTGAAGGACAAGAAAATAAAGTATATAGGTTGAAAAAATCCCTATATGGCCTGAAACAGTCACCTCTCCAATGGTATTTAACTTTTCAAAATGTCATTATAGAACTTGAGTTTGTGGCTAATAAACTTGATCACTGTGTATATGTTTGGAACAGTGAGAGTCACTTTGTCATCTTATCAGTATATGTTGATGACATGTTGTTGACTGAAAACGATAATGAGATGATTGTCAAAACCAAGTCATGGTTGAACTCCAAGTTCAAAATGAAGGATATGGGGGAAGCATCCTATATCCTAGGTATAAAGATCTCTTGAGATAGAGAATCTAGACTCTTATGCCTGAGTCAGGAGAGATATATAGATTATATCCTCAAGAAGTTCAAAATGGGTGAATGCATGTCTGCAGATACACCTGTTGCAAAAGGGGTGAAATTGAGTAAGGCTGATTATCCCGGTGAAGGAGACGATAAGCCTAATGTTCCTTATGCACAAGCTGTTGGCAGCTTGATGTATGTTATGTTGTGTACAATGTCAGATATCAACTTTATTGTTGGTCTTGTCAATAGATATCAAAGTAATCTAGGTTGGCAGCATTGAGTAGCTGTGAAAAGGATTATAAGATATCTAAAAGGAACAAAGAACTTGAAACTGTGTTTTCAAGCAAATGAACTAAAAGTGGTAGGATACTCAGATGCTGACTTTGTTGGAAGCAAAGATGACAACAAATCTACCTCAAGACAAATATTCTTATTTGGAGGTGGTGGTGTTTCTTGGGCATGCAAGAAACAGGGTTGTGTAGCGTTGCATACACAGGAAGTTGAGTATGTTGCTTGCTGTATGGCTGCAACAAGTGTTGTCTGGTTAAGCCTCTTCATACGAGATTTGAAGCTGGAGATAACAGACGAGCCAGTGGTTATCTATTGCGATAACAATGCAGCAATTACTCTTATTAAGAGTGGAGCAGATTGCTCGAAAAGCAAGCATATAATGGTAAAATACCACTATATTCATGATATGGTTATGAGAAAGGAAATATCCATCTCATACATGCCAACAAAAGACATGTTGGCAAACCCCTTAATAAAAGGCATAACGAAAGAACTCTTCTCAAAACATGTTAGAAACATGAGTTTGAGATATGTTTGATTTGTTGTATAGTCAAACAACCATACAATAGATATACAATTGTTGTATAGGTAAATAACCATACAACGGATGATTTGTTGTGTAGAGAAATAACCACACAATAGGTTATGATTACAATAGTAATCAGGAATCGATATAACTAGAGAAAACCCCTGAAAAGTGGGAGGAAAACCAGTATATCGATACACTTGGCTCGAATAGCTAAGTGGGAGATGTTATAAAATGGTGGTCATTCTCGGCTCGGGTAACGACTGGACTAGCCATCCAGCCGTTACCTCAGGATCAGGCCAGACCCAGTAACAGACAGCCGTTACCGGATTTTTCGGTAACAACCGTCTGTTAAAGCTCCTAGACGAGGGAAGCCACAGGTGGATAAGCACAGACAAATGGGGGAGCGCCTGCCTATAAAGGCAAGAACATATAGAGACAAAATTACAGAGAAATACTAGAAAATTACAGAGAAACAGAAACAACATTCATCTATGCAAGTCCTTGTGAGGAAACCTCATGTCCATCATCTTTACCGCTACGCCCTTTTTCATCTCTGCAAAAACAGAGAGCTCCTGGAATCCGACAAATATCAGAAACCTTCACAGGAAGGTAACTTTCTTCACCGTCAAGTAATTGTCTAAAGAAAGCGCAAACAAAGAGTGGCCCATGGAAACTGCTTCAAAAATCAAACAAGCTCATACAGTTTTCCATCGATCCCTTTCTTTCAAGAAAAAGCCCATACACCTGTTAAAGCCAAGTTAATACATCTTGGGCATTTCTATCGCACTAGACATGGCTGGTTCTGAATAAACCAGAACCAGCGGTTTCAAACCATCAGATCCGGTTCCGGTTTGAGGCTCAAACATTTGGAATCAAGAAAATTTCAAAAATTTTGAAATTAAAAAAATTAACATATAAGGAATCGGCAGTTTGGAACCGCCTGTTCTGGTTTCATAGAAGGTAGAATCATATTTGAATCAGGTGGTCCTCAATTCTAAATGTTGTTTTGAGCCTGGTTTCAAAGGTTCTGGTTTTAGCTGGTTCATGGCCCATTTAAGTTCCAATTGAAACAGCCAGGTTGGTATGGAATGTGCTATGTCTATGTCCTACCATTGTTGTAGAAAAAAAGACTTTGTAAGCGGAAGATCAATGCTTGTTGCCCCTCCACTATATGTAGGGCTACGAGCCAGATCTAACACTTGATTCACTATTTCGTGAACAATTTCTTTATATAATGTATGTAGGATAGGCTTTGGAAGAAGGTTCTTTATATGAATTGTCCCGTTCCACCTTCATTTCCATTCAAATATGATCTGACGGACCTGAAGATCTCATGCAGTACAAGAAAGTCACGAACGGAAGGCCAAAGATAGATTACTAATTACTGTACATATTGACCCCCAAAACAGCCAAGTTAACCAGCAAGAAAGGCTTTTTCTTTTAACAACGAGGTGTCATCGAAGCCCTGCACCTTCTATCATGAACTTAGAAACATCGCAGCTGAATGGTTTCCATCAGAAGCGCGCGTGACGGCAATGAGAGGTGTTCTCGTTTTGCCTAATTATGCACACTACCGCAGAACACCATCGATGATAGCGTCTCACTTCTGATCGTGCTCTCTCATTCTCACAGGAGGGTGCACGTCCACACTCAAGGCAGCACTCACACTCGTCTCTTACTCTCACTCACACCAGCAAGACGGAAGAAGAGAATGGCGATGGAGAAGAAGGCGGCTCTCTATTTTTAAAATGCAGAATGAATAAAATAAGGGATATGAGCCCTTTATTTATAACATGCAAATGAGTCCGTAGTAGATACCTGTGTCTACCCGGATGGACCTAATGTCCGATACAAGGAAAAAGACTAAAAAAAAACCTAAAAGGTCTTAGAATAAGTTCACGTCATTGGCCGTGAGATGTGATGCACACGAAGCACGCAAGTGTGCAATAAGTGGTATTGGCATCCATGTCTCACTTTTGATCATGTGGCACGTCAAGTTATCAAGTCTTGCAGGTTAGCTTTGTCTTTATCCAAGAAAGGTCTTTGATGGCAAACTTGAAAGAAAATTTGTAGGTTAATTCCTTTTCTTTCCTCATTATCGGCATGATATCCTCCTTTTCAAGATAGATACATCTGATCAGTATGAGCATCCGTCTTCGATATGAGCTCACGAATATTGTGATGCTGATCGAGCCCTTAAGTCGATGAACTTCATCTACGATACAAGTTCTATGAAGACTCTACAACTATGCTCATCATGGATCTAGGATCTAGTTTCGGAACAAGGATGCTGGGAAAAAATATAAAACCTCAAGTGGTTGTTCAAATGAAAGAAGAATGGCTTGAGGTTTGGCTCCAAGGAAAGCACATAAACCTGGCACTTGCAATGCATAAGCCCTACCCAAACCCAGTTTATCATACTGGTGTAGGTTGGGTCTGGTCCATAATTGCGACCTACATTTATTAGTGTTCGGTTGCTTCAAGTAGACCCACCCATGACCCGGGGTGCCTAAATCGGACTCAGACCCGCATTGTACGGGTTGGGTGGTCGGGTCTTATTGGAAATCGCCAACCCTACCTTTGCACCATTGCACCTAAGTCAGATTCACATGGCAATGTTTCCCATGTGAATCTGACCCTCAATCCTACCACAATCGTTACTGTCTGCTCATGAGAATCCGAGTCACATGGAGTCTTAAAAGGTGAGGATTATGTCAAAATGTGTGGTCAGAGTCTCTCTCTCTCTCTCCAAATACACCTCTACGATATATATACATAGAGAAAAGTCCATGCATATACTCATTCATGTTAAAATCTCTTTAAAGAATTAAAGTATTAGATAAGATCAATGGTTGGATCCTTAATGCAAGAAACGAAACGATATGGGTTGTATTTAATCCACTTGCAAAATGTATCATGGTATTCTTTAACTTTTTATAAATTTTAACCCATCGGTTAAGAACTTTAACAATGTTTGAGCATGAATGAAGTGTATGTATTTACTACGTTGTCTCTTCCTCTCTCTAAAGAGAGAAAATGGTAAATGTATAATGTTTTTCAGTATACAATAAATCATAAATGTCTCCATCATTCAGTTTTTAAAATCAATAGTAGAGATATGAATTAAAAATATTTTGTACTTTAGATTTTTATATTTAAAATAACATATGCATTAAATACAAAATAATTCAAATCTCTACCATTGATCTCAAACATCGAACGTAAGAATATTTTACATAGATTATATAATTTAAATATTATATAGCTACTACTCTCTACGTTTGTGTATATATACATATATATATAGAGAGAGAGAGAGAGAGGTATTGAACTCCTCAACTGCCAGAGAACTCAACGAAAGATCCTATTTTTATAGGTTTCTTTCCTATCTAACTTTGAATGTCATTATACTTTAAATTCATTTATTCGAATTTAGTAAGTCGTATCGAGCCCGACTGCAGTTTGCTTACAGCCCCAGGGCCAAGTATCACTTTGATTACTGTTAATGGAGTCGAAGGAGATCACTACCGTAGACGTGAATTTTTATTTCAAAACCTATTAAGATTTGAAACGAAATTCTCGAAGCTACGTTGTGTGTGCCAGCATGCCAATTAGTTTACCAAAACAAAAAAAGATTGATTTTTTGACTTCATTAAACGATTGTGGATAAGTGAGTTCTTATTGACGTAGGCCTTCTTGAACTGATGCTCAAAGGTCAGCCTAGATGCTTGTAAAATATTTGAAATCCGTTAAAGTTCGAAAAAGCAAAAACCTACTTTGAAAGTTTGAGAAAATTGTGATTTAGTTCTTGATTTTGGAAATTTCAGGTTCTAAAAAACAGAAACTGGTTCTATTTTTAGAGACTTGTTCTCTGATTTTTTTAAAATACTTCTGAGTTTTAGAAAATTCTGAAAATTTTACAAAAATGCATGTGCAGAATCAGAGAATATTTTTATTTTTGATTTTAGTGCTATAGATTCTCATAACTAAATCTAAAACTACATATCATTAGGAACTCGGAACAGTTTTATTCCATAACATCAAAGACTCAGAAAAACCGTGATATCTTTGTGCTCAGACATTCAATTTTTATGAAATTTATTTTGCTGGAAATGTGTAGATGTTAGCTTTCTAAAGCAAGAATTTTCATTCAATTTCATGTAGTATGTATAGAGATATTCAAGCAATAGCAGACATATGTCATAGAGTTTTCTGATTTTTCAGAACCTATTCTGGTTTTTATAAAACTTTTTAGATTTAATTGACCATATTTTATGATGCATAAAATCTTCAAACTTTTATCAGACATTCATGGATATGTCTAGTATAGACGTGCAAAATATTGACTTGATTGGATTAGCAGATAATTACAAAAAATTTCGTGATCAGTCATGTGCAGAGTGTAGTGTTAGAACTTCAGATTTGGAGAAAAAGTATGTATATTCTATTTGTGATTTAAACAATCCATAACATCAAACAATCAATTCCAATCCTAGAAATCACGTGAATCATGAGGAAACAAAGAGGTTTATGATTTTGAGTATGTTGATTGTGTCGAAGGGATCGATATATATGTTTATATCAACAATAGCATGAAAGAAAAGATGAGTATCGTCCTTGGGTTTGCATCAACATATTTTTATGGAGACTTAAGCTCCCTAATTACAGTTTTTTCAGGGATTATGCAACTAATACAAGAATAGAAACCTGTGAATAGAGATGGAGGACGATGTGGCTATGATGGGCGGCTGGCTGTGGCCTTCCTCTCCCTTCTCTCCCTTTCTTTCTCTCTTTCTCTCCTTCTCTTACTTTCCTCTTGCTGTGTTGGGATTCGCCCCACTCGGATGGGATTTCTCTCAACTCGGATTGGATTTCTCTCAGCTCGGATTGGATTTTCTCAACTTGGATGGGCTTTTTTCTCAGCTTGGATTGATCAACTCGGATTGGCTGCTTTGGAGCCTGTTTGGAGCTCCTTTTATAGGCCAAAGACTGCCTAGTTGCTGTAAATACTCCCAAGGCAAGTTGCCTTAGTAGTTGTGGCTTTATTTTGGAAGGTAAGTGCTGGCCAAACCTTCCAAATCCACTCTCGTTCGTTTTAAGCAAGTGTTGTGATGTGCACAGCCTTCCAAAACCAACCACTGATCGTATCAAGTAAGGGTTGTGCTGTACTCAGCTTCCAAAACCAGCGACTGATCGTATCAAGCAAGTGTTGTGCTGTGCACAACCTTCCAAAACCATCCACTGATTGTATCAAGTAAGGATTGTGTTGTACACAGCTTCCAAAACCAGCCACTGATCGTATCAAGTAAGTGTTGTGTTGTACACAGCTTCCTTAGGCAAGTATGGAGCCATGTTCAGCTCCCTTAGGCAAGTATGGAACTGTGTTCAGCTTCTTTAAGCAAGTGTTGAACATGTTAAGCAGGTATGGAACCGTGGACTAGCTCCTTTAGGCAAGCGTTGGACATGTTGAGCAGGTATGGAACCGTGTACCAACTCCCTTAGGCAAGTAGGGAACCGTGTTCAGCCAGCTCCCTTTGGTAATTATGGAACCATGTTCAGCCAGCTCCCTTTGGCAAGTATGGAACTATGTTCAGCCAGCTCCCTTAGGCAAGTGTTGAACCGTTAGGCAGCCAGCTCCCTTTGGCAATTGTTGAATCGTGTACAACCATTTGGGAAAGTTGCTTAGTATGGCTCCTGTTTAGGAAGGTTGCTGAAATGCTTCATTTAGGAAGTATGCTGGACAGGACTTTCATTTAGGAGGTTGCTAGATAGGACTTTCATTTAGGAAGGTTGCTGAACTTTCCTCAAGCCGTGATTCACACTCCCAACGAGCATCCCAAACATAGAGACTTTGGTGATCGAGCCAAATATGGAAAGTTTTCTTCCTCTTATGTTGAAGATGATACGAATTGATAACTTACCAAATTATATTCCGAAGCCACCTATGCCCTACCATACACAACTTGTTCATGTCAACGTCGGCAACTTTCTTCTCGGTAACCTGCCAAATTTAGTGTCATAACTTTCCCATTCATACGTTGCTTTCCTTTTTCTTGACTAATGATGTCTTTCCCTTCTTGAATGTCGGTTTTCCTTCCGAATGTGAACTTTCCTTCCTTGGGTACCCGCTTTCTTTTTTGGTTGTCCACTTTCCTTCTTCGAGTATCGACTTTCCTTTTTGAATGCCGACTTTCCTTTTCAGGTGTCGACTTGCCCTTTTGAACGTCAACTTCTTTTTTTTTATGCTGGTTTTCCTTCTGAATGTTAGTTTTCCTTTCTTGATGCCGACCTTCCTTTTTTGGAACCTGAAACTAAAAATGACAAGTTACCTCGCCTAACAACGCTGAAATTGGCAAGTGCTCGATCGTTGTCCTTTTATGCCATCTCCTCTTTTTGAGGAATTTTCTTCTGTATGGTCCGAGTTTATATATGGTAGGTTTCAAACACTTTATAAAAAAATATTTTATATTTGAAAACATCAAATTTAATGAAATTTTCAAATATTACTTTGGAAAAACACTAGGTTTCATTCCTAGTTTTTGTTTGCAAGGGTGACCTACTTTTGCTCTATGAGTCAGTCTATAACCACCTTGACCATTTAACCCTTCTCATGGGTGTGGGGTATCGAACCACTTTAACCACTTTAAAAGGTGTAAGGTGTCGAACCACTTTAACCCTGGGTATCAAGTCTTGGAATGAGACCCTTCTCAATCGGGCGAATTTCTGAAGTTTGGTTTGATTTATTTTTGAATATCAGGGGTTTTGGAATTTCATAAATTTATAATTTACAAACATTTTTGGGTTTGATTCCCAATGTTACCTTTTTCATTTGTTTATATAAAAGGAATTGTTTGAAATCATTCTTTCTTTGAAGGCAATTACTTAAAAAGGCAAAATCATGCCAATTTGATCCTGATGGCAAAATCATCAATTTTATAAAATTTTGTCCAAAATCGAATTTTTCTGAAAGAGAAGCAACAGTGAATCATTTTGAGACTGCCATAAAATTTTGATACCAAAACGAGTTCATTTGATGCATTTTATTTAAAAACCCAAAGCTGTCAAAAATAATCAATTTTCTAAAAGGTAAAAAAATTTCATTTAAAAAATTTTGGGTGTTTACAACTGCTTTCACCCCGCGCATGGAAAATTAGCAGTGGTCTACTTGAAATCTGCTTGCTAATTAGATGGAACAGAAAAAGCCTCTTCTCGATCCTTCAGGGTGTGTTTGATTCTTAGTTCTAGGATCCTAGTACTGTAACTACAAGCCTAAATCCATGTATGTGTAACCATGATTATCATGTATGGAACTATAATTATGTGTTTGATTTTTATATAGAATTGGCATTGGGATTGAGGGTTTTGTCTTTCCGTTCATCCCCTTGAAGTTCATGTTCAACAAACGTCAATAGAAGAACGACAAAAAAAAGTTATTATGTAACAAATAGGAAAGAAGAAAGAGGAAGAAAAAAAGAAAAATAAGAGAACTAGAAAACAATTTATGTCGTCTTACACAGCATCATCCAACAACTTGTTTGGATCGTTTAACAACGAGAAGAATGAGTAAGGAAGAAGGGTGATTAAGGGAAAGAAAGACGTTGAGGATTTTGTCTGGTAGAGAAAAGAACGACTCCTTGGAAGGGTGATCCAGAGGGAGGAAAATTGATTAAAGTTTTTTTGTGGTAGAGAAAAGAATTGCAAGTTGAAAGGGTGTCAACCAGAGAGAGAGAGAAGGGTCTAGAGAAGAACTACAGTTTGCGTCCAAATCTTATGATCCAGACTCCCTGACAGTGGCATGCTTTTGGTCAAAAATCAATTTGATGGAACTATGGTTCCACCCCCATCTACCGTTTCATGTTTGATATGGACATGCGTCCAAATCTTATGATCCAGACTCCCTGACAGTGGTCATGCTTTTGGTCAAAAATCAATTTGATGGAACTATGGTTCCACCCCCATCTACCGTTTCATGTTTGATATGGACATGAGCTTGGTACCACAGTACCGAAGACCAGAGTTTCAACCCACCTAAAACCTTGTATCAAACACACCCTGTTACAAGGCCCAAGTGAGTTACCTAAACTTGTCGACGCCTTGACTTGTTGCTAGACATGACTGGTTCTGGGTAAACCGAAACCAAAGTAGCCTAAAGCCAGTTTCAATTACAGTTCTGGAACCAGTCTTTTCGATCCTAAAACAACATTAAAAAGTTAAAATTTTGAATAGTGAAAGTTTTGAAACTACCGATTGGGTTCCATGAAAGGTGGAAGTGAACCGCACGGTCCGCAGTACCCCATTTTAAGTTCAATTTCATCCATTCCAATTTGGACCGGTTCCGGACCGGATTGCATTTCAAGTCTGCCTGTCTCTGTTACTCGACCTGTACGTGATGATGGTTGGGTATTTTGAGGTCTAGACAGCTAGCCCGGTCTTGGGGGTCTGTCCAGCTTCGTCATGGCCCGAGCCTAAAGTATGGCATCACGCAAGAAGCCACTCGGATTTCTATTTTCCCATGGGCTTTATCCTCGTTCTACTAGAAATTACAAAAGATAATATTTCCTGTTCTAGCGGTAGACTTAATAAGCAAATCAAAATCTTATAGTAATCAATTGTAATTATTCTATACTTGTTAAGATTTGCTTTCATCTTCGGATCATGATAAACGTAGGGCTTCGAAGCCTAATAAAACAAAAGAAAAAAACGTCTCATTTATTGTTGCCATTATTATTTTCTTTACAAGAGGAAACCGAAGCTTAACAGGCACATCCATGCATGCATCCCCTGAGCGCGGAACTCTCTACCAGCGGTGTCAAGCCAAAGCCCGCTGCCGTCGAGCTAACGTTATTGTTGTTATTTTGGTGAAATACATATGGTGTGCCCTTCTTTTCTCATTGTTTTTGTGATTCACTCGTTTTGCGAGCCAGCTTTTTAGCATAGGCTCTACACCGAAAGTACTAGCTTAAAGTTTTATAGCGTGCCATCCCAACCCTTAGAATGAAAGGGTGTTTCTTGGAGTAGTTGGAAAGCAACTGTTCGACTTCATGGTAATCAGCATTGTGCAGGAAAGAAATAATAAAATGTGATCATATGTTCTTTTTCGCTTGTTAAATGCTAATATAATACAAAATTAGGGTTGCAATTGGCAGCTCGAGAGCCTAATCGGGGTTTATACTATAAATATAAAATTTATTTATATTTTAGAATCTTTCAAATCGACGTGGTTGCGCTCGAGCTCTAATAAGCCGAACACGAGTTGTTCAAATATAACTCGAGCTTGAGCGTAATGATCGAAGCTAGTTTAATCTCGAACTGAACTTAATGAATCGAGTTTAGTGTGCTTATACTCGAGCTTGACTCGACTTGGTCACACACACACCCTAACAAAATCATGCACAATGATGACTAAGAATCCATGTGACTGATCCCTATGAAGAAAAGCTATGCTTTTGGGCCATTCGCTCTGCACATGGAGCAACGAAACATTTCGAGTCGCGTTCAAGTGGGGTCATTTTATGTTCAAGCACGAGTAGGTAAACTCCAACACGACTTGATCTTTTCCCAAAATAATGTTACTTTGGGTAGACGGAGCATGGACTTTTTGGGTTTGGTCGTGTCAAATTTTTTTGGTTCCCAATCGTTATCATTAATATGACCTGCTTTCTCTTGCTGCGTCTCTATGGAGGTCAACTCCAACCTGATTCAACCTTTTCTCATGTTATTTTGGGTAGACACATGGATGGACTTTTCGGGTTCTTGAAAGAAATTTCCGGCAATTTTGTATTCTATGCTACACTTCTTTTTCGTGTCACTTTATGTTTTTTCCCGGAACAGGTCAACTTGAATGAAGTTCTTTCCTGTCATTTTGCGTGAACACGCACAAACGATCCTTGGTGTTTTATCTGATTTTCATTTCGTGGCTGACATTGTCATTTGTCACCCTTAGTTATTGGCTTACAGCCTCTAAATAAAACTTCATTACATAAAAAACAATTAAATGAATAAAAAGAACACAAAATTAAAGAAAAATTAACCACCATTAGATAAAGAAATGTAGGTGTAGATCACATCCAATAAGGCGGATGTGAGCCAGCCTTACAAGCCACAAGGCATAGGGATTGTTCATGGTTCAATTGGGTTTAGTTCTAAACTCAACCTTGAACCAAACCACTATTATTGATTCGTACTTTTTAGAGACCCTAAGTAGACAGTCATAGTCCGAACCAATGATTTTGGCTTAGTTCTATTCTGAACCACAGTTTTACTTATTTTAGGGTTCGGCTAGATATAAAAACATTATGCCATTAGATTATTTTAATATAAGATCCAGATTTTGTATATATGTAGATTTTATATGTATTTGAGGTTATAAAACTTACATATATATAAACTTATAAGGATTTTATATAAACTTATTAGGATACTACATATATGTATATATGGTTTGTTCAGTTCCAAAATTGGAATAATTGATCGAACCACCAAATGTTTTTCTTGTTAGAACAGAACTGCTTAACATCTAGACTGCCGGTTTGGTTATGCCATTAGATTATTTTAATATAAGGTCCAGATTTTGTATGTATATGAGGTTATAAAGCTCACATATATATATAAGGTTATAAAGCTTTTACATAAACATATATATATATATATATACATATTACATATATATTATATGTATTTGATGTTATAAAACTCAGATATATATATATATATAACTTATAAGTATCTTATATAAACTTATTAGGATATATATATATATATATATATATATATATATATATATATATATATATATATATATGGTTTGTTCAGTTC
This sequence comes from Brasenia schreberi, assembly GCA_036023115.1. NCBI lineage: Eukaryota > Viridiplantae > Streptophyta > Magnoliopsida > Nymphaeales > Cabombaceae > Brasenia > Brasenia schreberi. The sequence continues at coordinate 38,595,318 of JAYKKT010000092.1, read as the reverse complement.
CAAAATTGGAATCGTTAATCGAACCACCAATGTTTTTCTGGTTACAACCGAACTGCTCAACATCTAGACTCCTGTTTGGTTTGGTCGGCTACTTGAACACCCCTCGTTGGCACTTATAATCAGGCCATGTTTTGACCAAAACACACCTTTCGATAAAGATATGAAAGACGAAGTCTTTTAAATAAGAAAACAAAAGCTTTCTTATTTATTACTCGGCAGAACTTCAGCTATTATTTTAGTGTATTCAAATCCCAACAGGTAAGCCGAAATTAAACGCACAAACCTACTCGCTATTTTGATATTTACACCTTTAAAGAAAGCTAATCACGTGTGCATGCTACTCAAAGGACCATGAGTGCATCAACATATGGCATCTCAGTTGAGGGTCGTAATGGGTCCGATCTGCCCCATATTCAAAATGTTCAGATCCGGATCCAACTTGGGGATGTTGATCCCACCCCCTGGTAAATGAGCCAAAAGAACCCAACACGGACTGCTCGTGTTCGTTTGTTTATGTTTGAACATTATTTCATAACCCGTTGAGATTGAGCTTTTGTTTGCATATTCGGAACATAATTTGGACTTATATTTCCTATGAGTTTTCATAAATTATGCCGACTCATATTAATCTGACATTTGTGTCTACTAGACAAAGTTTGTTAGCAGGTGTTTGCTTACGAGGCCAGGATTGCAGAACTCCAGTTCCAGTTTCAGCGGCCCACGCTGGATGGTCCTCGGATAAAAGGCAGCGCGTTGAGGCCCTTATTTAATTAAAGCCACTTGTGGAGGCCCAAACCTCGTAATCAAACCACCCCTTAGGGAACAGCTCACTGGCTTGAAAACGAACCCAACCGGGTTGGAAACCAAATCAAGCCAGAATTGGCCATTCTCCTCCCATGAAATATAAACCGGAACGGTCATTTCAAACTGGCCGTTTAGGTTCCATTTTAAAAGTTTACTTTTATCTTTTTTTTGTTATCGTTAGTTCAAACTGAACAGTAACCAGAATCAGAAGTTATAAACAGTAATTTTAACTGGGTAGAACCTGGTTTGCTTCCAGTTCATGGTTCCAGTAGAACCAGAATCAGCGATTTTGGAATCACAGGTCCCATTTTGACCAAAACCCGGCTACGTCTAATTCTGATCCTGACTCTTATTAAAAATATTCTGTGTGTTACCAAATCCCAACCCAGACGGGCTCACTATGAATCAGTTAAGGATAACCGACAACCCATTAACAGCCCGGGGTCCGACGATAAAAGGTTTGTTTTCATTGAGACATGGACAAAGTGTGGAGACCAGATCATTGACCAAGGCCTCTTGAAGCAAGGAAAAAGTCGAAGTCTCCAAGATCAACTATAGGATGATTCTGGAACAAGATGAACATAGTTCTGCTCATGACCCAAATCATTCCTAGATAATTAAATGATGCTATTTTGCAAGTGAATCTCTTGGTGGGGCACCATTAAATGAAGCCATTTCACACACACACACACAGAGCTTGAATTTATTTGGATTTGGTATAAATATCCATAGTTGGATCTTGAAAGTCTACCTATTATTCTTTTTTAGCCAAGGCCTACACCTAGAAGGTTTCCAGGTTTGCGCAGACCTGGCCAGTTGAAAACCCTAAATGCAGTACTAGATCTTTAAAAGGATTGAGATTTTGATTATGATGTATGACATTGGACATTTTCTATCAATAATGAAAGGAGAAAATATATTTTTTGGCGTACTTTTCAAATTAAGTATGAATTTCAGCAAAAAAAACTCTTAAAATCATCTTTTGATCAGTACTTTTCATCAATTATAACTAAATCACTACAGTTATTCATGCCTCCGGTATCAACCTCATGACCTTTAATAGATATCTCTATTTCTAGGTAAACTGGCTGGTTTTCCTAGAACCAGAAACCAGAACTGAACCAAGACCAGTACTGGTTTGGGTTCGAGTCCTAGACTACTCGGAACTGTCCAAAATCATTAAAAGGATTGAGCTTAAAAAAATTTAAAAATATAGAACCAACGGCTTGAAACCATTGGTTCCAGTTTGGATCTATTCCCGATTCCATAAAAGGTGGCAACAGAACCGAATCGAGTGGTTCTTGGTTCCAGGTCCAGTTGAAACCCGGGGCTGATTCTAAAACGGCTATGCCTTACCTTTAAGTTGAAGGTTCATTTGAGTCGACTGCCTGGTCATCAAGTTAGAAAAAGTTGATCTCTTGCTCTTGGGAGGGTGACATTTGAGAGTTTCTGAAGGAATCATTCTAATCACATATCGGAATAACTGAATAAAAGACAAAGGTAGGTGGAAGAGGAGTGAGTATCGGACAAACTTTTCATTTTATTCTCAAGAAATTTTGCCCGTAATACGAACAACGTTAATGTTTAAAAGCACTGTGAACCAATGGGAGAATTTATGAATGTGATACAGGGAATGTCACAGCTATAACATGAGTATCTTCATTTTCAAAATCCTACATACATACAAACATACATACATACATACGTACATATGTACATATGAGAGAGAGAGCGATTCTTGCCAGGCTACTAGTGCATGCAGGGGCTGTTAGATATGTGACAATTTTTTTCATATTTGACGGTTCCGCTTGTGTTACTAGTTACTAGCACTAGCGGAACCAGCGTGCGTGTTTCTGTTGTGTATGCAGATACATATATATAGATACACACATATATGTGTGTCTACATGTTTTCCCCTGACTAAAGAAGTATAACCCTGTTTCCGTGCGTGTGTTGTGTTCGTTGATATATATATATATATATATGTGTGTGTGTGTGTGTGTGTGTGTGTGTACATATTATATATATTCCCATGATATAATATCATGCTTGCACGTAATCTCAAATCGTATGGAAACAGTGTGAATCGTATGCGTAATGAATTACAAAGCAATTGACAAATAAGTAATTGTCCAAAAATGATATGCTGTGCAGGTGATTGATATTTAATTCTGTCCCTTGAAGAAGTCCACAAGCAAGCTCGAATCTCTTTCTGTATCGTAAGTTTGCTGCAATTCTAATCGGTTCTTTCTCCTATTTCAACTATTTTTAGCTAATGAATTGTGCAATCATGCTCGTTGATTGCATATTCTTCTATGCTTTGTGACACCATAAATCTGGAAATAACTTCAGAGTTAGAAGAACGTTTGAGTGGTATCATTATTAGGTGGGGCTGGAGACTATTAAAAGCCCTGTTAAAGTACTATTAAACTATTGCTAAATGACAACCGATAGATGACGATCTTCATTGCTTTACATACTTATTACGAGCAGAAATGAAGAGGAAGATTTCCAGATCTCCAGAATATTGCTGTTAGATTCTTGGTTTTTGAGGTAGCGACCAGTGGAAAGGAGAGGAAATCTGAATTACTTTTATATATTTGACAGGTAGCTTAGCAAATGACCCAAGTTCAAAAACACCGGAGCCTCATTAATTGTCCCCACCAAAGCTTCCCCCGTAACTGAGCACAACAGTTTAATGCCATTAATGGATCCTCACCATCGCCCTTGCTGCCCTCTTTACCTCACTCATGCCTTCTTCCTCTCACCTGTATCTCACCTTTTTCACTTCATTCTCACCATGACTGCCAGAAACCCGATATTCTTCCCTCAAGTTGTCATCTTAGTTCTTCTCTTCTCTCATGAAAATATTGTGGGTGTTGCGTCTCTTGGCACCATGTCCTCCATTGCTGTTTCTTATGGCGAGAACGGGCCTAGCTTCTGTAGGCTCGATCGAGGTGAATCGCGCTCAGTAAGGTGTGAAGGTTCAGATTCTGCAGTGGTTTATGGTACACCGGCGAGGCTTTCTTTCTTGGGACTCACTGCCGGTGATGGCTTTGTGTGCGGTCTTCTCATTTCTCAAAGCCAGCCTTATTGCTGGGGAAACAATATCTACATCCAAATGGGAGTCCCTCAACCCATGAATCCACATTCCGTTTACACAGAAATCAGCGGGGGAGATAATCATCTTTGTGCTTTGAGAATACCAACATCAAGAAACTCCTCTATTGTGGATTGCTGGGGTTATAATATGACTGGCTCTTATGTGTTTGAAGATCAGATCATGTCAATGTCAGGTGGGTCAGGTTTCAATTGTGGGCTGTTTGTGAGGAACAAGACTGCAGTTTGCTGGGGTGATGAAACAAGCAGCGATGTCATTAGTCTGATTCCGAAAAACGCTAGTTTTATTGCTGTTTCTGCAGGCGGCTTTCATGTTTGTGGTATTTTGGTAGGTAGGGGATCAAGAGTTTTCTGTTGGGGGAGGAGCTTGAGTTTGGAAGAAAGCCATGGAAGTGGAGAAAATGTTGATCTTGTTCCTGACTTTCCTTTTCTTTCTGTAGTGGGTGGTAAATTTCATGCATGTGGGATCAGAGCATATGATCATGGTGTAGTCTGTTGGGGTTTTAGGCTTGAGGAGAGCACTCCTCTTCCTGATAATATAAAGTCTTTTGCCATTGCAGCTGGTGACTATTTCACTTGTAGCGTTGTCACTGCAAGTTCCATGAAACCTGTTTGTTGGGGCTCAAATTTTCCAACCAATCTTCCGGTGGCTGTCTCTCCGGTTAGATCCTCCCCTTCTGGTGACAAGGCTGGAAAATGGCCGTCGGTCCAAATGCCTGTTTTCTTGGCAGAGCTAGCCATTGCAATTTTCCTGGTCAGTGCTGTCTCTTTAGCTGCTATCCTTTATGTTAGATTCAAGTTGCAAAGGTGCCAATGTACAGCTCATGAATCAGAGAGAGTGAGGAGTTCAAGAAGTGGTTCTTTGCGTAAGGACATTGTGAAGGTTAAGCCTGACTTGGAGGAGTTGAATATCAGTAGAGCTCAATTGTTTTGTTATGAAGAGCTTGAGAAAGCCACTGACGGATTTAGTGAGGAATCACAAGTGGGAAAGGGCAGTTTCTCATGTGTCTTCAAAGGGGTGTTGGAGGATGGTACTGTGGTTGCGGTTAAGAGGGCAATCAAAGCGTCGGATTTGAAGAAGAATTCAAAGGAATTCCACACTGAGCTGGAACTTTTGTCGAGATTAAATCATGCCCATTTGCTAAATCTGCTTGGTTATTGCGAGGAAGGAGGCGAAAGGCTTCTGGTATATGAGTTCATGGCCCACGGTTCTTTACATGAGCTCCTCCATGTGAAGAAGAAGGAGCCTTTAGATTGGATCAGGAGGGTCACTATTGCTGTTCAAGCGGCTCGTGGTATTGAATACCTCCATGGCTATGCTTGCCCGCCGGTAATTCACCGTGATATCAAGTCATCAAACATCTTAGTTGATGAAGAATGGAATGCAAGAGTTGCAGATTTTGGTTTATCTTTGTTAGGGCCTGCTGATAGCAGCTCCCCGTTATCAGAATTTCCCGCAGGAACCCTTGGCTATCTCGATCCAGAGTACTATAGGCTGCATTATCTAACCACAAAGAGTGATGTATATAGTTTTGGAGTTTTGCTTCTTGAGATCTTAAGTGGAAGGAAAGCAATTGATATGCAATTTGAAGAGGGCAATATAGTAGAATGGGCTGTTCCTTCGATAAAAAATGGTAATTTGGAAGCGATCCTCGACTCGAGCTTGAAGCAACCTGGAGATCTCGATGCGCTCAAGAAGATTGCCAATGTGGCTTGCAAATGCGTGAGGATGAGAGGCAAGGTGAGGCCATCAATGGACAAGGTTACAACAGCACTGGAAAGAGCCCTTGCTGTGTTAATGGGGAGTCCTTCAAACGAACACCCAATCTTGCCAAGTGAAGTGGTTCTTGGCAGTAGCAGGATGCATAAAAAAGCTTCTCAGAGGTCCTCAAACCCATCGGCCTCCGAGATCGAGATGGGTGATTTAGATGATCAGAGGATTGAGTTCAGGGCACCATCATGGATAACTTTTCCAAGCTTGGCTTCTTCTCAGAGGAGGAAGTCTTCTGCGTCGGACGCCGACAGAGAAGGGAAGAACTGTAGTGGCAATGAAGCGAAGATCGCCATAGCTGGTGATGGATTGAAGAGTTTGGAAGAAGAGATTGCACCTGCTTCTCCTCAAGAAGAGATCTTCTTGAAACATAATTTTTGACGGAGCACAAAAGAACCGAGTGAAACAGGGTAAAGGGAGTCATTGCTGTGCAGGTAAGATTGTAGAAATCAATAGCATTTGTAATTATTGGTAGTGGTTATATTTTTCTTTATCAATCTTTCCTGTTACATAACTATCTTCATTTTTCTTGATGGCCGGTTTACGTACGGTTGTTGATGTGGACAAATTGGGAAGGGGAGGTTTGAAGTGTCCCGATCCTTTTCCTTTCCGTAGTTTTCCTCCGCGGGGGTGGTGGTTGGTGGTAGTTAATATTTAACTTAAACATTGCACTTCTCTTGATATACATATGCTCAGTGTTATAAGTATTGATCCACAATTTGTACGATTCCGATTCAATTTCATTTGCCAGATTCTCCAAACTAATTCGAAACATTGCGATTCAATTCAAAAATCGATTTGCATTGTTCTTTAGGATATTCTGGATACCTGCCCGTAACCTAGCAGATAAAGTACATTACATAGTCCGTTTTAGGTTAGGGATTGGCAACTTACCCATTCAGTGACTTTGGGTTCCCAAAATGGGTACTATCGTGTCGGGTGAATTAGATATGTTGGCATTCCAGGCTTCCTTCTCCTTTCAGGGAGGGCCTATCCGAAAGAGAATCCAGTGCCTCTTGGTCGTGCTGAATAGGACGAACCGGCCTCCGTTGATATCTTTGCTTCGGAACAAAACAATTAGAATTAGGCTCGGTCAACTGGAATGTGTATTATCCATATAAGAGATATTCCAATTGATAAGATCTACTTTATGGCTAGGAGTCTTGTTTGAGTAACAATCCAATAATTTGTATAGCAGGTTCGGTACAACGTCATAGGGATACTTGACCTGTAACCTTATCCTTCGCTGTATTTTTGCCCTAAATAACCTAATATTTAACAATTGTATTTGGCTAATTGCAACATCATTTGATTAAATGTGGTGCATCAGGACATGAATAACTTGAGTGTCTTTGGATGCCTCCTCCACTTTGCTTGAAAAAGTACGCAGCCTGCTATTGCCATGTACTTTCCAAACCCCGCTTTGCATTCACTTTTCAGATGAACAGTGAGTTGGGTACAAGCAACACCTAGATGAGATCAGAAAAGGATAAATTGAGAAAGTGATTTGGTGAAAACTGTGAAACTTCTGCACTTCGCACTATTGGCTTGGATAATGATTTGGCTAACCCAAATTGAACGATTGAATGTCTTGGCATTTGGATTCTTTGACAATCAGGACCGGAGATTCACTCTAAAAGGATTTCTGTATTCCGTTTTTATTTTTGCAGGAATATTGTATTCCAGATCTAAAGATTGCCCCAGGGAATTCTGAGCATCCATATTAATAGACAAGGCTCGCACCCGACCCGGTTCAGTTATGAATTTAAAAAAAAAAACAGTACCGGTGCTTCAGGTTATGGTTCTATGAAAAGTGGAATGGAACCGGAACCGGGTGGTTCTCATTCCAAGTTCCACCCTATTTCTGACCCGGTTTGGTTTTGATTGGAACGGCTTGGAACCATTGGGTCATGTTCCAAACCGTTCATGTCTAGATATCAAAGGTGTGAGTCCGTGCAAAATCCAAGGTATTGATATGCGGCACGCGACCACCACATAAGAATCGCGTTTTCTTTTTTGGCATTAACTCTCAAGTGAGACAGAGTAGGATAGAGTTTGAGGGAAACCCACCCTTATATATATACATAGATAGATAGATAGATTAGACAGTAATTATCCTTCTATTTTTTCTAAAACCTTTAAAAAAATTTAAATTATACTTATATCACAAAAAAAATTAGGTGAACATGTCAAAAGTGAGCAGAATTTTGTTTCTCTCTCTTATATATATGTGTTTGTATATATATATATATATATATATATATATATATATATATATATATATATATATATATATATATATATAGATATATAGATATAGATATAGATATATATAATTGTAAAAACTCATCTTTTGCCGAGCTCTTTATACTTTTGGGTTCATCTAACTATCTATGTACATTGGTGCTTAAATTGTAGTTTAGGGGGGCCGTTTTCCTCGTAAATATTTTATGGTGTTTTAGATTAACGGCTTTCAATATATAGATGAACGGGATTCATCTTTCTTATTAAATTAACATACTTGGTGACACGACCCCAGATTGAAGTGTCCATGTGACAAATATCATCGTTGAAAGAGGAATTGTGTGAAGCTGAGGAGGTGGGTGTGCAAATTTTGGGTCAATTGGGCAACTTGGATGTTGAATAAAGCTATAATAAGATCTAAAAGGAGAAGGGAACAGCAAATGGGCGTAGAGAGAGAGAGAGAGAGAGAGAGAGAGAGAGACGTTTGGCTTTTGAGTTGCCAGAGTGGTCCATGGCATTGCGCGCCTGCGCCAAAGAGTTAAAAGCTAGAGAAGGAGAAGACCGAATGATGGGCTTCGTAGACGCTACCAGATTCGAAACGAGTATGGAACTCCTGACCGAGAGAGCAGCCATATGCCACGTCTGGGTGATGATGCGGGTTCAAGTGTTGCTGAAGAGAAAAATGAAAAGGGCTACATACAAATGTCTTTTGAAAGAGCAGAACACTAGCAAAAGAAGAGGCTAGTGAAACAATGAAAAAGACGGAGGGGCAAAGTGCCCCCACACAAGACCGAACTACTGACCTTCAGTTTCCAAGACTGACCCTGTGCTAGACATGGTCGCTTTGGAACCGGTTCAGACGTTTCAAACGGAATCAAATCTGGTCAGGAACTGATGAAATCAGAACCGAAACTAGGGACTACCTAGTTTGGTTTCCGTTCCACCTTTCATGGAACTGGAACCAGCAGTTTCAAACCGCAGTTCCAAAAATTTTAAAATTTTCTTTAGATTTTTTATTTTTATATCTTATTGCCAGTTCAGCCGGTTTAAGACTTAAATCGGTACAGTCATTGAACTGGTGGTTCTAAAACCAGCCCTCAGCCAACTTGGTTCTAGTTCTAGGTTTCGGGTAACTGGAACCAACCATATCTAACGAGCTATAGAGATGTATATATAGAGTGAATTACAATGATTTTACTAGTCAGTTTATTTTCTTGAATTCAACCACCACAAACCAAACAAGATCCCACTCTCAGGTATAGACATGTCCGGTTCCAGTTTGCTTGAAACCTGAGACTGAAACTGAACCGTTTTGGAGCTGGTTTGGGTTTCGGAGTTGGAACCGCCCTCAGAATAGCTGGGTCTAACTTCAAATTTTTGTTTTTTGCAACAAAGGGCTAGCGCCCTGGGGAATTGAACTCCAACCGAACGGGTCAACAAGGAAGAGTTCTGCCGTTAAACCAACAAACCATGGTAATTTATATAAACCATTTTTTTTTAAAATACAAAATAATAAATAACTTTTTGTGAGAGTAGGGCTCCCCATCAGCTATGACGGTGGCGAGCTCCACGTCATTCAGCCATGGGTTAGTATGTGAAATGTACTGAAAAACTATTTAATTACCCCACTCGATAGAGATAGTGGCGGTATGCGCCGTTAAGAATCTCTTTATAAAACCTCACTTGTTTTAGCTCATAGAAACGAACAAACTGTTTTCATACTAGCATAAGAAAATGTGGACTTTACAAAGGATCCTTCGATCAAAAACGGGTCCTACCCACTTATCAAAATTGTCCATCTAAGAAGTGGTTTGGACCCCTTCTTCAATTCTAGTAGGGCCAAGGCACTTTTTTTTTTTCGGTATTGAACTCATTACCTTAACTCTACCCATGTAAGGGATTACCCTTGCATGGCCGGTCTCAAGCCCAGATGAAGGATAGAGTTACGTTAGGTTTCCGACAGCCAGTATAAAATTTTGTCGGACTTATCTACTATGTATTCTACAAATTATGAGCATTACGTTGGGACGTTCTCACTTATCAACATACTGTAGAGCTTGAATACAGTGAAAAGTAAGCAAGAGCCTCTACATCTTTGCCCTCATATAGTAAATCAATTGTACAGAGGGTTCTCACATTATGAATGGATGTGGGTAAAGAAGTTAGTCCCGCTATATTGTCACCAAAATGTAGTAAACAAGTTATAACGAGGGTCTCCATATTTTCAAAATAAACGGACGCATGGGATAAGGAAGCTAGTTGTAGATAATAATATTCGTATTGGTACTTGAAATATCGGAACATTGACTAGCAAGTTAATGAAGGTGGTAGATACTATGATTTAGAGAAAGATTCACATTTTATATTTATAAGAGACAAAATGTGTTGGAGAAAAGGCAAAAGGGATTGAGAATATAGGTTTTAAATTATAGTACTCAAGAAAGGAAAAGGCTCGAAATGAAGTTGGTATTATTATAAATAAAGATTTAAAGGATAGTGTAGTAGTCATACAATGACATGCTGACCAAATTATGATTGTGAAATTAGTGTTAGGAGTAGAGGCTTTGATTATAGTTTGTGCTTATGTACCCTAAGTGGGATTAAAAGATAGTATAAAGAAGGCTTTTTGGAATGAGTCAGGTAAGGTAATTCAAAGAATTCCACAAAGAGATGATTTGTTTAGGTGAAGATTTAAATGGACATGTTGATAAAGAACTTTATAGGGAGATTTTGGGGATACAGATGATTTGTTTATGTGAGATTATAAAAATGCATTAGGATATCAAGGTATTCATGAAAACTATGCTTTTGGGGATATAAATAACGAGGGTAGGGAGATTTTAAATTTTGCTATGGCTTTTGATCTCTTTATAACCAATACAAATTTTAAAAATGAGATAAACATTTAATTTCTTATAAGAGTAGTTTGTCATAAACACAAATTGATTAGTTTTTTGTAGGAAAAAATATAGATCGTGTTGTAAAGATTAAAAGGTAATTTTAGGAAAAAGCTTAACTACTCAACATCAACTTTTAGTAATGGATTTGTAGGTAAAAAAGTTGACAAAGAAGAATAGAGTGCATAAAGCTGTTCAGACTAGATGGTGGAACCTTAAATGTGAGAAAGAAGATATATTTAAACAGAAAGTTCTTAAATGATATGCATGAAATTATATAGGTACACCTTCTAATATGTGAAACAATATGACCATACATATTAGAGAAGCGACAAAAGATGTATTAGGTGCATCTAAGAGAGGCATACCGGTACAAAAAAAAGTTTGGTGGTGAAGTGGTGGAAGATAAAATCAAAGCAAAGAAGACAAGTTACAAATTCATTATGTTAAAAAGACTAGTGAAACTTTGAAGGCTTATAAGAAAGCAAAGAAAGAAGCGAAAAAGGTTGTTAGTGAAGCAAAAGCCAAAATTTGAAAAGATTTATATAAAAAACTTAACTCAAAGGAAGGTGAAAAAATATTTTTAGGATAACTAAGGCTGAAGATAAGAAAACTAAGAACTAAGAAAACTAAGGATCTTACTTTTGTTAGATCTATAAAGTTGAGGATAAGAAGATTCTAGTGGCGAATAATGGTATCAAAAATAGATGAAAAATTATATATATTAGCTTTTTAATGAAAATATAGATGTTAGTAGTAGTTAGGAGAGAGTCAAATAAGAAAAGTATATAAACCACAATTTCTATTGGTGTATTCAAAATAATGAAGTCAAAGAGGCTCTTAAATATATGAAGGTTGATAAATCTATAAGACCAGACAATATTCCTATACAAGTATAAAAATCATAGAGAAAATGGGGCTCACTTGGTTCACAAGACTATTTAATGAAATATAGAGAACCCAAAAGATGCCCGAGGAATGGAAAGCAAGTATACTTATACCATATATAAGAACAAGGTAAACATTAAAAAATATGCGAATTACCAAGGTATCAAGTTAGTGAGCCATAATATGAAATTATGAAAAAGAATTATCAAACGTAGGTTAAGATAAGTATTAAGTACAATAGAGAACCAATTCAGATTCATACACGACAGATCTACTATTGAATTGATTCACATATTAAGATGTCTTATGGAACATTTTATACCAAAAAAGAAAAAACTTTCATGTGATATTTATTGATCTAAAAAAAGCTTACGATAGAGTACCAAGAGATGTTCTTTTGAGAACTTTGGAAAAAAGAGGTATCACAGTGATATAAATAAATCTTATAATATACATATACGATAGTGCAAAAACTTGTGTGAGGACCCATGAAGTAATGATAGACTCCTTTGAAGTTAATATTGGATTACATCACAGATCAACTTTAAGTCAATATTTATTTATATTGGTCATTGATGAGTTAATAAACTATATTCAAGATGAAGTACCTTGGTGTATGTTATTTGTAGATAACATTGTGTTAATGGATGAGTTTAAGGAAAAAGTTAATAGGAAATTGGAACTATGGAGAGAAACGTTAGAAAGTAAAGGCTTCCAACTTGGTAGAACAAAGACAGAATATATGAAATGTAAGTTTGATAATTTGGGTACTTTACAGAATATAGAAATTAAGATTGGTATACATTGCATCCCTCACAAGTAAAGTTTTAAATACTTAGAGTGAATTTTTCAAAGTGATGAAAAATTTGATGGAGATGTTATGCATAAAATTAATATTGGTTGGTTAAAATGGAGAGGAGTATCAAGTATTCTATATGATAAAAGGTACCATTCAAACTAAAAGATAAATATTATAAAGCAGTAATTAGACCTACTATGTGTTATGGTTCTCAGTATTAGGTAGTTAATCATCAACATATGCAAAAAAATGTCTGTAGTAGAAATGATGATGTTGAGATGGATGAGTGGTCACACAAGAAAATACTGTATACAAAATGAGGTTATTAGAAACCAATTGAGAGTAGCACCAATAGAGGATAAAATGAGGAGAAATCATTTAAAATGGTTTGGACATATAAAAAATGACAAAAGGATGCTCTCGTAAGAAGATATAAAAAACTAGATTGTGAAAATGTTAAAAGAGGAATATAATGACTACAAAAGTGTTGTAAAGAAACTATAAAGAATAATCTACTTTATATTGAGTTAATTGCTAGCATGGCACATGATAAGGCTACGTGTAACCAAAGAATTGATGTAGTCGACCCATCTAGTATGGAAAATGCATTGAATTCATGACCTTTAAGTTGTCAGTCAATTGTCTAGCCAGGTTAGCTATCGCTCATTATGCAGTAGGTTCAAAATCGGGTTCTGAGGCAACCGGACCATTGCACATTACATATCATACTCAAGAATAGACACACTAAACACTATTTTTGTGAAAGACCTACCAATTAAAAAATTGTACCTATGGTGATTGAATCCGATTGATTTGAACATGACCTATGAGCCCTACGCTACAAATTACTCCAGCCCAATAAATTATTCATCTATAAAATGAAGAAGAAACATAACCCTCCCACTCTTATCCTATGCCAAATTTCAAAATCCTACTTTTGTTGCCAACTAACGCTATTAAATTGGTTAAAATTTTAGAGCAGAAAATCATGATATAGCATAAGGTTGATTCACACCATGACAATAACAGCGTTCTAACAACAAAAACAACAATTAAGTCTTTTTCATATTAGATGAAAATATGAATTATTTGTTTTTATAAATGTTCATCGATCGGAACTTTTTTTGGGTAGTCTTTGTAAGTGTTTAAATCATCTTAAACATTCGATCGATGCGCATTTTGATGTTCACCTCTTTGGTGACTTTGGACGTTGTTCCGTGGAGGTGCACAACGTCCCATGCATGTGAAAGCGGTCCACGAGTGGCTGGTTGATGATAGAGTCAAGCAAGGTAGAGGAAGGTTATGTTAAAAAGTTGGGTTCGTGCTCTTGACCATTCAGACGGAATGAAAGGTTATGTGAGACTCCATTGCCTTACCTCGATACTAGTAGCAAAATCCTCTCTCCTGGAATCATGATTCACAAGGAGAATTAACGCTTAAAATTGCATACCGTTATGTTTGGAGGGAAGAACTGAATCTTTCAAAATTCATGGATCTGAAATCTTGGTGGAAAAGAATTTGAAACTTGCAATTAGCCCTGAATATCAAATGCTTTGCGTGGAGACTTGGAAGAAATTCTCGTCCTACCATTAGCGGGCTTCAAGGAAGAGGAGTTTTTGTTTGAAGGCCGGTGTTAAGTGATTATTGTCTGTACACCCTTTTTATTATCTACAAACCCTAATTTAAAAAAATACTGAAATTATCCCTACAATAATTTCTCTCTTCTTTCCACACCCAATTCTCGTATTTCCTTAGAAATACTCGGGTGATCAATATTTCTTCTATTTTGCGTTGTTGTTGCTTTCTTTGCATTCAGAGATTTACAAAACTAGGAAGAAGAAAAAAGAAAAAGAATAAGAAGATTGATTTGACCTATTTTATATTTTTTCAAATTTTTTGAGAGGTTGATTTTTAAAAATATTTTTGTAGATTTGTGTTTTTTCATTTTGGTTAATGTTTTACGGTTGTTAAACGAGAGATGCACCTGAGCCGCGTTTCTCATGTTATATTTGTATATATACATATATGCTTTAAATCTTATATCCCTTTATGTATTGAAGAATAGAAAACAACTCGAATGAAAGCACATAATGTAGAATAGATTATGACTAAATATTTATTATACAAAAAATAATGAGACGAAATTGATTATAGTACACTGAATGATGTATTCTTTGATTGGTTGATTGATAAAGTAGAAGAAATGAACCCACATAACGAGATAGGGTTATTGATTATGGTACTCATACAACTAATATGTACGTAAAATTGGTTGTTAATGCATATATATTGTCTATTATTTTAATATTGTAATGGCTATTTATTAATGATAGTTTGGGTAAAAAGTAAGGTTGATTTTTAAAAATATTTTTGTAGATTTGTGTTTTTTCATTTTGGTTAATGTTTTACGGTTGTTAAACGAGAGATGCACCTGAGCCGCGTTTCTCATGTTATATTTGTATATATATATGCTTTAAATCTTATATTCCTTTATGTATTGAAGAATAGAAAACAACTCGAATGAAAGCACATAATGTAGAATAGATTATGAGAAGATGATGACTAAATATTTATTATACAAAAAATAATGAGACGAAATTGATTATAGTACACTGAATGATGTATTCTTTGATTGGTTGATTGATAAAGTAGAAGAAATGAACCCACATAATGAGATAGGGTTATTGATTATGGTACTCATACAACTAATATGTATGTAAAATTGGTTGTTAATGCATATATATTGTCTATGATTTTAATATTGTAATGGTTATTTATTAATGATAGTTTGGGTAAAAAGTGAGGTTGATTTTTAAAAATATTTTTGTAGATTTGTGTTTTTTCATTTTGGTTAATGTTTTACGGTTGTTAAACGAGAGATGCACCTGAGCTGCGTTTCTCATGTTATATTTGTATATATATATATATATGCTTTAAATCTTATATCCCTTTATGTATTGAAGAATAGAAAACAACTCGAATGAAAGCACATAATGTAGAATAGATTATGAGAAGATGATGACTAAATATTTATTATACAAAAAATAATGAGACGAAATTGATTATAATACACTGAATGATGTATTCTTTGATTGGTTGATTGATAAAGTAGAAGAAATGAACCCACATAATGAGATAGGGTTATTGATTATGGTACTTATACAACTAATATGTACGTAAAATTGGTTGTTAATGCATATATATTGTCTATTATTTTAATATTGTAATGGTTATTTATTAATGATAGTTTGGGTAAAAAGTGTACACATAAGGTTGAAAGGGTTCCTTGATAACTCAATGGAGAGATTTGGTACAATTTAGAGACAAATATATTCATTGATAGAGTTACCAGTAGCTGTAGTGGGAAGTCTTGCTTGATTGAATTGTAGCCATATCTCCTCCAAACGTTCTCCGATAGCAACTCCTGTCGGGCCTGTTTTAGCTGAGTTGCTAGTAAATTCTTCGATCTTTTCAACATCCAGTGGTTTCCCATTAGTGTGTTTGCTATCTCCCACCTTCAAGGCCATGTGAAGTACCCGATCGTTGATGGAGTCCTTATTGTAACGGCTCTTTGTTTTCTAGTCTTGAACTTGCAACTGCCACCACTATAGGAGTAGGTTTGGGCCACCTTTTGTGCGTCAAGGCACCTCGTGGGATTATAGTG
Organism: Brasenia schreberi; assembly: GCA_036023115.1. Lineage (NCBI taxonomy): Eukaryota > Viridiplantae > Streptophyta > Magnoliopsida > Nymphaeales > Cabombaceae > Brasenia > Brasenia schreberi. The sequence goes on along the minus strand of JAYKKT010000092.1, from coordinate 38,579,131 downwards.
TAGTGTTGTGGTCCAAAATGGAAGAAAGTGGGGGGAATGACATTTGGGTTGACATTCTCGATTGGCCAGTTGCTCCCTCTTTGTAGATGTGAAAATTTTATTCCAAAGCCTATGTAGAGGATTGAAATAAACTTCTCAATCTACTTCATTTATGTGCCAACGTGCTAGCTAGTTTCACTAAAACTAGCAAAGTATAATTCTGACTTCGTGGGTGATTGTGGCTAAGCATGATCTTTTCGTCTGAGGCCTTCTTAAACCGATACTGAAGGATCAGCCTAGACGCTTTGAGGATTGATTTGTGCTGGGTGTATACTTCCAAAACTCACTTTCAAAAATGATTTTGATAAAAACAAACTCGTGCACTTGGTCAAGAGAGTGAAAATATAAGTTCTAAAAAATGGAAACTGGTTTTGTTTTCACAGCTTGTTTCTGAATTTTTTTGGATAACTTAGAGATCTCAAAAATTCATGAAAACTTCACAGTCTATATAATAGAATGTGAAGATTCTAGGACTATTTTTGTTTTATGTTTTGGTGTTGTGAATTTACAGAATTAAATCTAGAACAGACCTCTGCTTAGGTGTTTTAGGATATTTTGTTACAAAAACGTAGACACCTAACAAAACTTCTGTATCTCGGTGTACAAAACTCTAAATTCTATGATTTTAGCCTTGTGGGAAAGCTATGGATATCAGTTTTCCAATGAGACTAATTTTATCAAATTTGGTTTACTACAAGTAGAGTTATGAAACTTTTACCCAACCCTTATTGTAGGAAAATAAGCTATGCAGAAACTAAATCTGAATTTGACCGATTGTTTCCTATTTTATTCACGAAGCTACACAACCCTAAAATTCTTGAACATTTTATCTATAGTGGGTTTATGTGTTAAGATTAGGTGTCTTAAATTTCAAAGCATTTGGAACAGCTGTCTAGAAATGAAAAATAAAACAATAGACGTATGCAGGATGTAGGAAAACAGAGTTTCAATTTTAAAACATACATGCATGCATCTATCCGAATTTAAAAGCAATCCACAACTAAATTAAAGCAAATAACTGAAGGGAAATGAATATAAATACATATTTAGCTTAAGCATAGAGGAGATTAGGAGATATAAGAGTATATAGAATACAGAGAGGCACAAAATCACGAAAGCAAACAAGTAGAGTGCATAAACATACACGAAATGAAATGGACAGCATTTCTACTTGCTATTACAACATGTGGGGAGACTCAAGCTCCATTAATACAACCCCTTTTCAAATTGAATACGAGAAAAAGAATCAAGACCAACAAAGAAGAAGAACACTTACTCACCGGCCCTCCAATGGTACACGGATTCAAGAAGGAAGTTGTCCCCTTCTTCTCCTCTCACTCTCTCTTTTCTCTCTTTCTCTCTCTCTCTTGTTGCAGTATCTCTTCTCTCTCCTAGACCCTTTCCTATGCTTCTCTCAAGCCTTGGCAAGTCCCTCTAATGCTGGAAATCATCTCCCCTTGGCCTCTATTTATAGGCCAAGGGAGGAGGCTGTTAGACCCTTCCATAATGTGGGTCAATAGATCTCTTCTTAGCTCTAATCCAAAGAGGTCCAGTTGCACATGGCCTTGTGGTCCCCTAGGTCAAGAGGAGTCCAGCCCATGCAGCCCTTGACTTGAGTGAGTTAGCCTTGGCTCGAGTCAACATAGTTTTGGTCTCATCGGCTATGCAAATTTGAGTCTAATTGGCTAAGGGCAGTCCTCCTTTGGGGGATTCAATCAACCCCTAAGGGCCGGGTCATGGTGAGCATGGCCCCTTGTCCAGCTAAGGTAGGTTAGGTCTAGGTGAATTAGGATTAGCTAGTGTGGTTCGATCAAGGCATGTTGGGTGAAGATGGCTCAAGCTAGGTTATGTCAAGGTTTAGCAAATTTGGCCAATATCAAAAGAGAAGGCTTTTCCAAACCGTGCTTAACGAAGGTCATTGGGTCAAGGGTAGCCAATGGGTCACACTTAGGTGTGTCCTTTGGACGAAACGGGTCACCATCATCCCTAGCCCTCCTATGAGTATGGGTTAGGTGCCATCCCAACTAGGCGTGGCTTGGTTCCATCCAACCATTGGTGTAGTCTAACTGACCACGGTGCATCCTCTACTGCAAGAGACTCAACTCAATTTTTGGGCACTTGAATTGGTCTCTTTCTGTTCCTTGCTTCGATATTCTGTTATATCTGGCCTTGAGTCTTCAGCATTGCTTTCGCTCCTTAGCTCATGCTGCATTCCCTCAACCTAATCTTTTTCCAATCTTGATTTAAAAACATTAAAATCTTTTGAATTTCCAAACATTTAAAATCTCCTTTTTGACTTTGTAAGCTGTGCTACGAACTAGGACTTTTGAAAACAAGCTTATTGTTTTGGAAATTCTAAAACAAGCTGGGAAAAATTTCAAAAATATTTTGGGTGTTTGCACTCTTTAAGGCCTTTCTCGTCCACAGAGTCTATTCGTTGGGTTGGTTGTCCAGCTGATTCTTTCTTGAATACGAAACATCGCTTCCCATTTCCTTTTTGAAATTATTTCAAACATCCAATTTTTCAAGCTATTTTCAAATCTATGGGTTTTCAAAAATATTTTCCTAAAACATTTAATGCTTTCCATTTCCTTTTTGAAATTATTTCAAACATCCAATTTTTCTAGCTATTTTCAAATCTATGGGTTTTCAAAAATATTTTCCTAAAACATTTATTTTGAAAATGATGTTTGAAACTTTACGAAATTTGGGAGACCTGTTCAAATCATGGACTTTCAACTATGCGCCAGTTTATTTTGAAAATGATGTTTGAAACTTTACGAAATTTGGGAGACCCTGTTCAAATCATGGATTTTCAACTATGCCCTAGTTTATTTTGAAAAACATTTTTAGGTTATTTACGGATGCCCTTCTTTGGCATTAATCCAAATTTATTTGGATAATTTCAAAGAAAAAAACACCCCTTTGATTTTCTTTCTAGATTTATCTTGAGAGTATGAATTTTCCACTCATTCCGTAGCATCTATTTCCTTAAATTTGTTTTTATGATGGAGGGGATCTTACTCAAAGGGGACTTGACAAGAAAACACCTCGTCCTAGGTTGATCATGCATGTATGACCCCTTGATAGATGCATGTGTATATGGAATATGAGGTGAATGAAGTGGATGTTTAGAGACCTATACATGTGATTCGTGAGCTTGAGAAGAAACCTATGAAGGCCGGCTACCCAAAGCAAGATGGTTCCTATATTGTTTTCTTTGATGTTTCGGGTTTTTCAAAATTTCTTTTTAAAAGGAAACTCCTTTTGGTTTCCATCAAAAGGGACTTCCAATTTCTTACATTTCCCCTCACTCCGGTTTTGATACCCACTAATTAGCCAAGGTTTTGTAGAAGATTTTGAATAACATTTCAAAACTCAAATTCTCACAAAACAAGGTCTAATTCTCAAACAAAATGAAATCCAAATAAGTGGGTCCAATTCATACTCTGGGATTTTAATGATAAACTTTTCTCCATTGGGATAAGTTGTGGGTATTTTGGAAAAGAGTTTCTCATGTCCCTTCTAAAGCGTCTTGTGTTATAAGGCAAAGAAATTTTTTATGAGAAATTGCTCTTTTGAGCTTTGGTTTTTCATTCAAAGGAAACCTTTACATTTGAGGTTTTTGTTTTTTCTTTTCTTTTCTTTTTCTTTTTGAAAGACCTTTATATTGAAGGTTTTGTTTTTCTTCCTTTCTTTTGATTTTACCAATTTTCCTTTTTGAGGAAAAATGAAGTGGGGGAATACAACTCATCCCTTTATATAATCGATTCAGCCACGTATATCCCATTTCCTAATAGCACCTATTATTTGAAAATATTTTGCTATTTTGAACTAGGTCTTATTTTGTAAGCCAAAGATTTTTGAAATGTTACCAAATCACTTTGAAAACTCTACTTTTCATAAAGCATCAATTCCCTAATTGAGAGGTCACATAATTCATTTTGTTCCTTCTTTCAAGAAATTCAAAGGAGACCTATTTTAAAATCATTTTAAAAGAATTTAAAGTAGACCCTATACATAATATTTTTTTAAATATTGGGCATTGATAGGGTCTGCCAAATTTCTTCCCTCAACACCTTCTATATATAAAACTCGGACCAGAAGGAGGCAAATTCCCTAGAAAGAGGAGGTGGAATTTACCAAAAAGGCAACGACTGAACACCTGCCAATTTCGGTATTGTTGGGAAAGGTAATTGGTCATTTTTAGTTTCAAGTATTAAAAAGGGAAGTCGACACTTAGAAAGGAAGGTTGGCATCCAGGAGGGAAAGTCAACGTCATCCAAAAGGGAAAGTGATACTTGACTTAGCTGTGACATTCGATTTGTAAATCACCAAGAGAAAACTTACCAATCTCGGTATAGATGAATAGGATGACTTGCCATAAGTGGCTTTGGTATGCAATTTGGTAACTTACCAAGTCTTACCAATTTCAATATGGGAAATCATACGACTTGCTATAGGTAGCCTCAGTACATAATTTGCCGATTTGAGCAGGATTGGAGAAAGGTGACTTGCCATTTCAAGCAAGTCATTGGCTGGCCCGATCCTCTAATTAGATATATTTACCTACCAAAATCACAAACCAACAAGATGTGAATTAGCTACTTCACCATTTTTGTGGACTTGATGGCTTCAGAACAGGCACAAAATGGATTACAAATTTAAACTGAAAAATCCCCAAAAGAGAACTACAAGAACAAGTTAATCAAGTACATGGCTTCCGACTATGTGATTTCCAAGTACAGATTGTCCTTTTTTTTGGCTCATACTTCAGGGGACCTTCTATAAGATCCAAGCTTATTGATATGTGATATAGGTATATGAGTTCTGAAGAAGCCGTCTTTATGTTTCTAGAGGGATACTTCAGAAAAATAAAATCTTTGAAGTGGGCAATGATGAACTTGCCGAGGCACTATTGAACTCTGCAATATTAGTGAAGGGAGCAACTTTCCTAGCTATCAGGTGATTTCAGCAACTTACCACATCAAGCCTCACCCGATTCCACCATGGACGCCTTGCCAACTTCAGTATAGAAGTTTCCAAATCCAAGGGGATCGATTATTTTCTGGTTGTTGGTGCATTGAATCAAGTCTAAGAGGAAGCAACCACTTACCTTTCCAAGCAGCTTGAATCAAATTCAGCTAGAAACCAAGAACCTTCACAATAATATTCAACCAAATTTAGTAGCAAGAAGAACAGACGAGGTCCCAAAATAGTGAGAGTTGTATGCAGACATCCAAACAATAGTTTAGACAAGGTAATGGTGTAGGTGTTCCAATCAGTTCACTGAATACTGCAAGCGACATTACCAATCTTGTCCACCAGCATGCCATGAATGCAAGGATAATACGACCAGATAATCCGTTGAACAATGTCAGCAGAAGTTCAATTCATATGTCATCGGTTGGTTCATCAAGTTCAATATAGCAACATCCACTTGACCCAACCCACTTGGCTAAACCTACTTGGCTGAATCCACTTGACCAAACTCACTTACCAATTCAGTCGGAGAAAGCTTTTGGCAAGAAGGGCCAGCACTTCGCTTACCTTATCCAAAGATGATAGTTTTTTGCAAGAATGACCATCATTCACTTGCCAAATGCAGTCATCTTCAATAAGGCAACTTGCCTTATGAAAAATTGTATCAAAGAGACAGCCCTTGGCCTATAAAAGGGGCCTAAAGGGGGCTTCAAACCATCAATCTAATTTCAATCATCCCATCCACAAATCATCCAGCCATCCAACATCCCACGACCCAGCAATAGGGAGAGAAAGAGAGGGAGGGAAAGAGAGAAAGAAAGAGAGAGAGAGAGATAGGAATAGAGGAAGAAGAAGGTGCGTCGCCACTAATCGTTGGCCGTCCTCCAATCCTTCCGCCACAGGTTCATTCTTTCTTCATTTCTTTTATAATTATGTCCTTTTTCATTAAGCTTTATGGGGTTGTAATTAAGGAGCTCATGTCTATGACGATGTATTAAGGTTGATATGTTGTCCCATCTTTCTTTCATTCATAGGCTAATCGTTATATATTTTAATTTTGATTCCTTCTACTCCATAATATAAAACCTTGTGTGGAACTGGCACTCACATTCATTGATACAAGAAAGAAATGGCACCTTCCCCATAGGAATCTGCTGGAAACTCCAGGCTCATTCTTCTTGGGTTCTCGCCAAAAGTGAGAATTTACACTACCAACTAGTAGTAGTGGTTTCGATCACTATCCATTGAGGGCTCGTAATTCTCATGAATGCATCGGCCTTCACAACACCGATTCTCCCTCGCCACAACTCAGCAACCCCAACTACTCGACCCTGAGAGAGTAGGTCGATCAACCTCGGCCATGAGTCGAAGGGCCTCTTCCTTATCTGGGCATCTCCACTAAACTGTTCTGGTTCGGGTCACTGCTGAAGAACGTCAGTAAGTCTTATCGCCTTTCATCACTTAAGTGGTATCCCACGCCAACTGCGAGGTAAGCCTCAGTGGGTCTCAACGAGATTCTGAATCCAAAGGATGTAGGAAGCTACCAATTCCTAGTCCAGTCGAGGGCAGGAGAAGCGAGGACAAGGTGACAATCAAGGAGATGAAAAGA